>JAYMFT010226079.1:0-11274 GCA_038088735.1 Panulirus argus | reverse complement strand
TATATATATATATATATATATATACATATATATATATATATATATATAAATATATATATATAATCCTGGAATTTATCCTTAAATATTTATTGATCCACACTGTTTACGGAAGAACAGATAAATGAGTCTTGTATTCTCAAAAATGCAAAATCTTTTAATCTAAATGAAAGAAAGTCCGAAATTCACATCATAACGAAGTCTATCTTTATACAGCCCCGAATAATGCGAGCTTTTGCGTACATGCAAGAATGTGATGAGGTCAGGCGGTGACCCAGTGTGACCCCTCTTTTCTCCTCCCCCCCCCCTCACTATCGTGGGTTGAACTCAGGTCACTTCCCCCAGGAGCTGTAAGGCCCGTCCTGCACCGACATACAGCTTTCTTATATATTCTTGTCGTACTCCTACCTTGTTAATGTATAACTAGTTGTCCTCACCCTGTGAAACAGACGAAAGATTCGCGTCTCTGTCCTTCCATTTCCCTTGAGTTTAATGGATATATATATATATATATATATATATATATATATATATATATATATATATATATTTATATATATATATATATATATATATATATATATATATATATATATATATATATATTAATATATATATATATAAAATCTTGCTTCGTCTGTTTCCTGGCGCTACCTCGCTAACGCCGGAAACGGCGATCAAGTATTATTATAACAACAATAATAATAATAATAATAATAATAATAATAATAATAATAATTGTATTTATCATCATTACTGTTATTATTATTATTATTATTATTATTATTATTATCATTATCATTATTATTATCATTATTATTATCATTATTATCATTATTATCATTACTGTTGTTATTAATACTATCAACAAAAATATAACAAGGCAAGCTACATTTCGCCTGCCAGCGAACATCTTCATTGCCTCCCGCTGTACCTGCCTCCGTCAGCAGCGCTCTAGTGTTTCCTGGTTTTGGCGTCACGTTGCCCGGCCCGGTCACGGGGTCACAACGATCTCCGGTGGCAGGGGGAGGGAGGGAGGGAGAGGAGGAGGAGGGAGGAGGAGGACCCCAGCACCGCTCGCGTGTCGCACCCGAAGGCGACACCGCTGTAAGCGGTCGTCCGCCAAGGGCAAGTTGCGGCGCGCATCGCGGTGACGGTATAGCCCCACGTGCGTTCGCACGACTGGTGGTCACTCAGGTGGGTGTATCCGTCAACGATACCCACACCCAGGGTGTTCTGGTATTGTAACGATGTCCACACCCAGGGCGCTCTGGGTCTACTGTAGTTTTGATTGGTGAACTGCCTACGACACACATGGTGTACTGCCTACGACACACACACTCCCCAAGGCACACCCAGGGTGTTCTCGTGTAGTCAGTCCCTTGGGTGCAACCACTCGTGATACTCACTCCTCAGCCTCATACCATATCATTCTGGCAACCCATGCCATCAGCCTGGACACACACACACACACACACACACACACACACACACAGACACCCACATCATCAATCTAGCAACCCATCTATGTTATCAACCCAACCAGCTTCCCATACCATCAACCTGGCCACCAAGATCCGAGTGTCCAAATTCTGAGTACTGAAAGACGTAAAAACATTGTTTCTTTATGTTAATGGTTAATCAAACCATTACAAAAACTCCAAAAGGACGATTATTTTTCTTTTAGTCTTTACATTTCGATTCTATGAATACCAGGTACAGCGTCACTCTGTCTGAAATATTGATTTCCATCAAGAAATGTGTTGTCTTTTCCCCATGCAAAAGATAAAAGGTAAAAGACATGACAGACTGCCAAAGTTGAATTAACTCACTTCAATAAAACGATAGATTATTGTACTGTTAAGATAATTCGCAATTACATGGTGCACAGATTGGATACTTCTAAAGGATATGGAGCAAAGTTCAGATACTTCTCAATTTTACGAGGTAAAGTTAGGAATCTTCTCATTTATCTGGGACAAAGTTCGGATAATCCCAATATTCTGAGGCAAAGTCTGCGTACTCCTCGACTATATGGGGCAAAGTATTTATACTTCTCAGTATCATAAAGGCCAAGTTCGGATACTTCTCAGTTACGTGGGACAGAATTCGGGTACTTCTCCCGCACCTGAGGCCAGAAACATCACACAATGGATGATGTCTTAACCCCACTCTCTCTCTCTCTCTCTCTCTCTCTCTCTCTCTCTCTCCCCACGCACACAACCTGATCCGTGCTGAGCCATCCACGCTCAACTAAAACCCGACAGCCGGTTTGTTAACGTCGGGTGTCGGAGGTGTGACCTGGCATGAGTGGTGAGACACGTCCTGGTTGCAGCAGGAAGGACCACAGTGCACGTCTGTGTGTGTCTCTCTCTCTCTCTGACCCGAAGTCTCTAGGGGAAGGAAGGGGCGGAGGAGACGGCTCAATCGGCCGGGATGGAAGAGGGTGATGATCAGCGATTACTCTTTTTATTCGCGGCGATTAAAGTCGTCCTGATATTAATCATTCGGCCTGTACTCCAGCTCTTCATCGCATATTTCAAAAGCATCAAAAATACATCTGACAAGTTTTAGTCACTCGTTCATTGTGCACTCCAGTTCTTCATCGCAGTCTTAGTAAAGTGAGAATGTGGTGGTGATTTCTAAAAGCTCGAGGTGTATGAGTGCAGCGGACAGTTAAGTTTGTGGGGTAGATAATCAACAGCTGTTCATTCCAACATTTTTCAAAGTTATTCTAACATTTTTTCTAAGTCTGTTCATTGCTATCAAATCCTACTCTTTCAAGGCTCTCTCTCTGTATCGCCAGACATCTGTGATTCGATTCTATTAGCGGCAGAGCATCTATCAGATGGAATTACCTTCAATACTATCTCTAACAAATGCATTACACTGACACGTTTAAGTGTACATGATTATTCAGTCTCGGATGATCACATGGAAATCATACTGATACGTTTGGATTAGAACGAGGAATACTTGCCCTGATATGATCAATTGGTGATATCTTTCAGCCTGGAGGTTTGGAAGAATGTGTAACAGACAGGCATACAGCGGGAATGGCGTACAGACTGGCCCATCTAACATACGAAGAGGAAAGGGAAAAAGGCGTGAGTGAGTGGGTTTACGAGTAGGTGAGTGAGTGGGTGAATGAATGACTATATGAGTGAGTATTTAAGTTACTAGGTGAGTATATGACTGAGCGAGTGCGTGAGTGAGTGAGTGTGTGAGCGAATGAGTAGTGAGTGAGTGAGAGTGAGCAGTAAGTGAGCGAGCGAGCGAGCGAGCGAGTGAGTGAGTGAGTGAGAGTGAGCAGTAAGTGAGCCAGCGAGCGAGCGAGCGAGTGAGTGAGTGAGTGAGAGGTCCGGTCCACTGTGTAGTGTTTCAGCATTGTCCTGTTCTGGAGATGATGACGATGAGGAAATATTTATGCTGATGAGATCATGGCTACTTGTTTTACGACCAGTGTGTGACTACTACCACTACTACTACTACTACTACTACTGATAATAGTAACAGCTAATTAGTGGCATTCTCGCTAGCTGGTTGGAGAACGCAAATTCAACGAGTCGTGTTTGAGGATATGTACCTATCTATCTATATATCTATCTGTATATATATATTCACATCTTGATCTCGTCATCAAATGATTCATCTCATATGACTCGGAATACTCTATGGCTCTGACATGCTTACTTCTCCCTTGGAGCTATTGCACTTCAGGCGCACTTTGCACAAGCACTAGCGTTGCCACGCGGCCTGTGTGTCATCCCCTCATGATTATAATCCCGTAACCCTAGACGATCCTGAGTGTCTCTCTGATGTAATTGAGTTTTATATCCCCATGACCTTAACGTGCAAGACTTCGTCAGTGGAGATAAAGCAAGATCGCTCCGCTGAAAGGGGCACGACAAGGCTATCATACTACAATACTATTGGCATAAGGTCGTGGCTCAATTTCTTATAAGCTTTTTTTCAAATTTAGATGATGAATGTGAATTCTGTATAGAATGATGACCCCCCCCCCTCGAGGACGACCGCTGTAGTATCATGGCGTGGCCTTTCGACCTGAACACCAAAGGGTCAGGTTGAAAAAAGCCAGGACATCACGTTCAAGGGGTCGCACCGTCGTGCTTAGCCGCTTAATCACTGCGCACACGAGTCGTAGCGTCGTACCCGGAGGTCTAACCAATTGCGCTCAAGGGTCGTGCCTCCGTGCTCACTAGTCGTACCATCGCTAAGGGGCATTATTCCGTCGTCATTATCATTCTCAGTTCCATCGCTTTCATCTATCTATCTCCTGCGGGTAAAAGTTTTGTATCTATACATATCTGTCTATTGCTTCACCCATTTCAATCACATGCACACCTCTCCTCTCTTCTTCTCATTCGTTTACATGCAACACAGCCTGAATTATCTGTATCTAACTCAGACGTGCTTGTTCGCGTCTGTGAGTAATCTAGATGATAATTCTAGCATAATGGGAAATGATTATCACGAAAATTTGTCTGTTTTGCCCTTGTGAATTACGTAAACTATGTCACGTTCTCCGTAGAGCGATCACGCTTCAACAAGAGTGACATCCCTGATGAATAAACACGATTATCTTATCATATATTACTCATGACTCATGTGGTTCACCCCCTACGTCTATATCACTGTGGTGATGGCTTTCCCATACAATAAAAGCTGGACCGACATTCTGGCAATATCTCATCCGTTCATCACGAGTCAACAAGGGAGTGAATTATCATTGGAATGTGGTCTGGGTGTCAAGTGGCACAAATGACAGCGTTAAGTGGCACCGGTGATCGGCGTCAGGCGTCAATGGGCACAGTGCCAAGTGGATCAGGTGACAATGAGAGATTGCCCCAACGGGAGTGTCAAGTGGCACCGGTGACAGTGTCAAGCTGGCAGTCAAGCATCCTCCCAAGTGATCCCAGGTAGTGGGAAGCAAAGAGGACGGCTTCTGGCACCACCAGTAGCGCCAGTTACGTCAAGCTGTGGTGACGCAGGCTGGGGAAGGAAGAGGAGCTGTTACGTCAAGCTGTGCGTGATACAAGGAGAGTGAGGGGAGGGAAGCTTTGATATCAAGCTGTGGTGACAGTGAGACTCAATGGCAGCGCTGGAGGATAAGTTACCCCATATTCGCTCAGGAGCCGAGTGTCGGATGGCCCTCTCTGGTGACGGCGGGGCCCGCGCTGCCTCACGTTACAAGCAACAGTAACGCGACCTACGAAAAAAAAAAAAAAAAAAAAAAAAGGAACCCACAGTAGAAGCTACTGTAGCATTCATATGTCTCACTCTCAGGCGGCGGTGGCAGTACATATCTCTCCGGTTTGTTGCTTGATACCATAATTATCTAACAACACCCCAAACTAAGGAAACTGTAATATCTCCAGCCATTACTTCTTTTTTTTTCTAAGATGGTGAATCCTTAAAGCATTACGAAGCATCGACATAAACACTTGCATCGTCTCCAAAGACAAATCAAACGTATTTCCAGCCATCTATTTATCTATGTATCTAAAATCATCGACTCGTTTTCACTGCGCATATACAATTCTCATTTCCATTACTTGGAACAGCCGGGAAAGAGGAAGGGAGTACAGAGATATATGCAGAGGTGTCTGAAATGAGCTCGGTGTTCGTCCATCTTGTCATTGTTGTGTTTCAGTGACGGAATGTAAGCCTTACGGTGAATCAGGCTCGGCGCTTCTGCTATACGATATCCCTGCAAGAGATATGCCTGTTTAACTATCACGATGAGGTGAGATGAGAAATGAGGTGTGGAGTTCACAGCCTCACAGTGTGGAGGGAGTGAAGTCCATATCTTCAAAGTGTGGGAGGAGTGAGGAGTCCACAGCCTCACAGAGTGGAGGGAGAGAAGTCCATATCCTCACAGTGTGGGAGGAGTGAAGTCTATATCCACCACAGTGTGGGAGGAGTGAGGAGTCCACAGCCTCACAAGCGTGGGTGGAGGTGAAGAGGTAAAAACTAGCGTTACTGCCCCTGAGGTGTGGGTCCAGGTCGTCTGGTGGTCCAGGAGTCACCCAGCCGGTCCTCCTCCACGGAGCCGTCACACAACAAACATCTGTGCCAAACGAGGCAAAGACACCAGATCGATGTTATCTCCCCCAAAGTCCCGCAAAAAGACCTCGAACAGGTGGGTGGGTGGGTGGGTGGGTGGCTGTGGCAAGGGTTTCTGGCCAGGGTGACGCAAGGGTGCCTCGCATGGGTGATGCAAGGGCGCCTTTTACGTGCGCTAGCCAGGGCGTGATGCAAGGATTGCTTTGACTAAGGCATATTGCCGTGTACCGCGAGAGTCAGTCGTATCTATGGTTAAGAAAATCCTGCTGACATCGTCTGAGAGACGATAAAGAGACACAGAAAAACTCGAAATGCTTGATAGCAGGACACAGCCTTTATAAACACCCCATCAACCACAGCAGTTATTTCTTCCGGCAGTTTTCAGATAAAATGTGCAGATCCTCGTCCAGCAAGACCCCACGGGATACAGGATACTAACAAAGTCCATAACTCCTTATGGTAACTGACATGGCTGGCGACGTGAGACGGCGTGGCTATATCAGAGGAGCACATGAATGATACTGACCTCCGAGGAAGCTGACCCATTGACGGTGCGACCCTTAGGGTATGATGGGCGTGACCTTTGCCCTGACCCTGAGGGGGAGAAGCCGCTTGCGTAAAACATCGCTGTGGGTGGAAATGCTGACACACATCTCGTAATAAGTGGTGTGGGAATTGTGAAGGAAGTTTCATGACGAGTGAACTATTTACTGTAGGCAAAGACTGTCAAGTTTTACTTCTTTGGACCACGTTGTTGTCTTTGCTTTCTGCCTCACCCACACGTGGGTAGCTGGCTTTCAGTCCACAGTCATATAGTTTCTCCACCTTACACTTGACATATGACAACACATAACTCACACGACCCGGTCTCCCAAACCTCGGCTTAGCTACGCGATAGCCCCTGCCTTAAGCTTAAGTTAATCAAGTACTGCTTCTCATTGTTTATCTGTAGTTCATCCATCTTTTCTGACGTCCCATTTCTCATCCGTCTCTCAAAGTCTTGCTACAGATCTGAACTTAACGCACCCAGAGGCACTCTCCCATCCCAGTGGCACCAGCTTCTCTTTGGTTCCCCTCTGCGTTCCTACCTCAAGTACGCCGCCATCTCTTGCGCCTCATCCTGCATGACCTCCTCCTTCTCCCCCTCCTCCTCCTCCTCCCTCTCCTCCTCCTCCTCCTTGGCACTATTCCCGAAGCTTCATCAACTTTCCTAACTGTTCTTCTCCACCTCTTGCTTGCCTCCCTCCCTCCCTCCCTCTCTCCCTCCCACGAACACTCATCAATTTCCTTGACCCAGCGGACGCACGCAAACCTCCTCCCACCCCCTTGATAGGCTTTCCTTTCTTCTCTATCAAGCTCTCATCTAAGATCATTCCTCCACCTCCTCTTTCCACCGCTCCTCTGCGTTTACCTTTCTACTTTTGTTCAATCTCTTGAACGTTTTGCGTCTGCCGATCATCACCGACGCAACTCACAGCCCCATACGGGTCTATTGTATGGCTTCCATCGGCGATTCTTTATGTCCGCTTCTCCCAGACGACCTTCCGAAGTAGCGGAAGAGTTTCCATGACACTGGAAGGGAGAGGAAACGACTCCAGACACTGGAGACACGTCTTGGTGGCACACAACACCTCCAGTGGCACTAGGAACCTACAGGATGTTCCTTGAGAGGCACTAATGAACTCCAGAGGAAGTAGACATTTACAGAAGCTTGAGGCTTTAGGTACATGTTCCCTCAGGCATCACCAGGGTGAGGAGGTACCAGCGTAGCCAACGGGGCACCACTAGAGTTACACAGAAGCCATGAGACACAAAGGAGGTGGGTACCTCAGATGGGTAGTGCTATACGAGACGCAAGAGATCAGCAGAGACAAAGGACCGCAACCAGAGAAGATAACGGGGCACCACGAGTAGCAGGGAGTACCAGGGAAGTAAGGGCGAGGGGCATGGCTCAGCCCCCTCCTCCTCCTCCTTAACCCGCCCTTCCACTGCCCAACTCCTCCCCCCAAAGACCCGCCACTCCCCCCGGCTCCACCACCTCCACCAACCACAACATTCACTCGTGCGAGACCTTGACGGGATAACCTCAGCACATGACGCTGATCCCGACCTCAGCCACACCTCAGCACACACAGTGTTCGGGATCCAGTATCCTGAAAGAGGTAACGCTGGGGATACAATGACAGCGCGGGATCGAGTCCCGGGCGCGGCAAGCCGGTCCCACACCCAACCCAGACGTTCGTCAGCCTAACGGAGACTTGGACGATAACTTGGACACCATTCTTAAGGAAAATCTGGTGTGACGAAGAGTCGTGCGAGTCGGGTGTTGTTGTCGAGTGTTACGCGTGAGACGGAGAGACCGCGTGTTCATGGCCAGGTGCCCGCGGGCGGGCGAAGCAGAAAGAAATGACGGCAACCCGGGCCAAAGGAGTAGAATCTGACAGCCACTGAAGTGCAGAGAGAGAGAGAGAGAGAGAGAGAGAGAGAGAGAGAGAGACCCGAAATGACTGGGGGGGATTAAGGACGTAACCGTAAAATCGTCTGTCAGATGGTGAGCCCGCAAAACAACTGACGATCACCACACCAGCTGCCTGCATCAGAGGATGGATGGGTCTCGGTAAGGACTCGCTAGCACCACCACCACCTGGCTGTGTCAGATGGGTGTATCCCAGCCAATCGTGGATACACACACACACAAACACACACACACAGAACACACACACAACATGGATCATAGGACCACCCCCATTAACAATGCGGCAAGCACAGTGTGGGAACCATTCACCGAATACCTCCCCCACTTGCGAGAGGCTACGGTCGCGGTCAGTCAGTAAAAGTATTACATGCACGCAAACGCCGAAAGCATGTGGCCATATAATACTACACGAAGAGGGTCTAGCTAGTTCCAGTGTACGATGTAGTATTCTACGTTTCATACCGTGTTTACAAATGATTATGTTCATCGATAATTACCAGTTATTATGTATACACTACCTCAATGTATCTATTACTTTCCAAAGTAAGGGAAAGAATAACAGAGGAAGGAGCCAAGTGAGGATTTTACCTCTGAGGCTTAGTCGTCTGTTCATAACGCTACCGTTCTTTGGCGAAAAACCGCGTCTAAAACACATCTAGAAAATAACGTGCGTTCGATTTTTTTCCCCCTCACATTTTTCTGACAAAAAGTCGGGAGATGATAATTTTTGCCTATAACATGTCATTTTAATTTTCGGTACATTGATATGAGTATGCTAGCCAGCGCTCGCAATAGATGGCTATCATACATGGAGTTTATCGTCCAGGAGGATGAAGTCTCCATTGATCATGATGAGCGGAACATATGCCACGCACAAATAGCGTTTCTTGTCTCTTCCCGAACGGAGGAGTGCTAATGAGTCCATTGTTTTGTGTGCTCCTGGCGCCACTACGCTACAGCGGGAGAAGCGAATGGGTATTAAAATAATACACGCTGTTCCTTTGGCAGATCTTCGCTTTCGGCTCCTCGGAATAAGCCTCTCACGGGTATATTCTATATGTCTCTCTTTATTCAAAACCTCTTATTCATGAAACCCATAAAACGTGTCTGTACTCGAAAGTCTTTCAAAGAGACATTCTGCGATACCCCCTTGTCTCACAGCAAAGCCACATCTCGTCATAGGTAGTGTCTCTCTCTCTCGCTCTGGGAGCCAAGGTTGTCTCAACCGTGCACTCAAGTAAAAGGTTTTCCCTGTCCTTTCACTCTGCATGAGGACTGTGTGGATTGCTAATGGTAAATAATGTCTTGGTGGGTGGGACGCACAGGTCACGTCTCTTGTGCGCTGGGACGGACAAGTCTTGTCATTACATTACCAAGACGCTTGGCAGTTCCTCCTTTCCTTCTGTCAACCGTATGCTCTTCGCCCCCGTCCTTTCCTCGTGTCCGACGAGCCAAAAAAGCCGACCCCTTGACACAGACTTTCATTCCTGCTCTCCTACCAATCCATCCTCATCCTCCTCCTCCTCTGTGACCGACTCGGTGTACAGCGTTAGACTGACACGCAAAACAACAGTTCAAATCCTACGCTTTCCTCACGTTCTTACTGTTGTTCACAACGTGTTTTGATCACGACGTACACAATATGACGTAGACAGTTATGAATTTGCCCATTATTTTTCACTGCCAAGACTCATTTTGGCAGTCAGCCTCCCCTACCACTATTTGTCGAGCACAGGTACTCATTCTCAGGCAGCGTCTGACGGCATCAAATGACAACAGTCCATCTGTCTATCAAACAGCATCAACCAGTATCACACTTAGCATCTATAAATCAATCCCAACCAGTATCTTTTAAGTATCAGTTAACATCAACCAGAATCAAACTGCATCAACGGAAACAAATAAGCATCGACCAGAATCAACTAGTGCCAACCGAAATCAACCAGCAGTACCCAGAATCAACCAGCATCGACCAGAATCAACCATTATGGTAAGAGGATGGGGTCCCCTCTCACGTCGTGTGTGGCCGTTATCTATCTACAGGAGGGACATTCCCCCAACAGGTTTTTCCATTACCATGGGCCGTAAGTGTTGTCAGGTTGTGGCTTCTGTAATAAGGGTTACGCGTCTGGCGGGAGCCTCACCACTGGGTCATGGCCACTGTAGAAAGGACAGCTTTCTCTGTATGTCCAGCGGTCTGGTGGACACCGTACCGACATGTCCAGTGGTGTTTTGAACACCTTGCTGACATATACAGTGGTTTGGCGAACTCCTTGCTGAAGACTGGAACATGTTCACCTGTCTGGTGGACACCTTGATGAACAACGGTACACGTTAAGTACTCTGGTGAACACCTTGACGAACGCTTGTAAATGTTCAGTGCCCTGGTAAACGAAGTTCACGTTCTTTTCGCTGAACATCACCTGCACACAGTGGTACCTCTCTCTCTCTCTCTCTCCATCTTCTCTCAGGCCCTCCCCTAGTGACGAGAGGGGTGACTGTCGTTTTCCTTCACCACAAATCAATATCGCTATTAACCCCGTAATGACTCCAGCCACCCCCTTCCGTGGTAAGTACACGGGAGTACTTGCTCGGTACCCGAGAAGGGTTAAGTGAGGTCACCGTGTGTGTGTGAGTGTGGAGAGAGAGAGAGAGAGAGAGAGAGAGAGAGAGAGAGAGAGAGAGAGAGAGAGAGAGAGAGGGGGGAGGGGGGG
>JAYMFT010226068.1:0-11274 GCA_038088735.1 Panulirus argus | reverse complement strand
CACACACACACACACACACACACACACACACACACACACATATATATATATATATATATATATATATATATATATTTTCACCATACGTTCCTTTAACTATTTTTTGACATTACTCTGTGTATGAAAACAAGCGAGGACAGACACACCCGTAACAACAAGAAAGTACCGAGAGAGAGAGGAGCGTGCTGACGAAATGTAGAGTTATTCCCTCGTGTCAGCGTCACTGGAGGAACAGCGGCGGTCCATTAAGTTCCTCCCATTGTTCCTGCAGAAGTAGGCACCGCCCAGACACTGTACTGTACTCGGGGACCCCTTCTCCTCCTCCTCCTCCTTTCTTACATATAATACCTTCCTATGTAACCACTACTACTACACGTATAACATTACGTCCCCAAGAAGGTTCACGAGAAGTGACTCCCTCTACACAGAGTTCAGTAGTTCCGTGTATCAGTGGAGTAAGGGAGGTCTACATAACGGTAGTCTGTCTCCCTTCACCGTATCTTACCTGTGTATACATACCAACTGAACTTACCTTCGACTAGACTACCATCTTCAGGAGACGAAAGTGAGTGAAGTTTCAGGAGTAATTTTTCCTCCAAAGGGGTCCATCATTTCCCTGCTCCTGATTGCAGCGCAACCTTGAAGCCGCAGACGCTTCATAAAAGGGGGTCTTGGCGTTGCATATCATAACGTGTGTGTGTGTGTGTGTGTGTGTGTGTGTGTGTGTGTGTGTGCATACATACGTGTCCGCTTCACCAACACCTCCATCACCTATCCTTCACCTCCACCAACAGACAACCATCACCAACACTACCTCCATCACCACCTCCACCACCTACCCTTCACCTCCCCGCAACACCTCCACCACCACCACCAGCTGCCCCTCACAGCTCACACTCTCCTCCTCCAATCTTACACCCCACAGCCAAACCGCTTCGTCATGCCAGCCTTCGCAATAGTTGCTTAATTACCCCCCTTGTAACAGGTAATTACCGGACCCAACTACCCATCAGGACTTGGCAATGACAACAGCGCCTATCACAAACATCTCTGGGGGCATCTAAGGTGAACCCTAATTGATTCTTTCCCATTCTTTCGGCGGGATGCGCAACGAACAAATAAGGTGATGTATCTGTAGCAAAAAAGGCTCGGCTCTATCACTGGTATGTGTGTTGGACGGATATAAACGTGCGCCGGAGGAGGTTTGGATCCTTCTGACTCGCCTTATGTGACCGTCAGCTAGCTGTTGGACCCACGGCTGATGAAGAGATGGAATTGACTTCCTTGTTGGTGAACGTAAAACGGATTCTTGTGTTTTTACTGTGGTCATGTCGGACATGACAACAATATTTACGACTTCGCTAAAGAGAGATGCTTTCATAACGCGTCATAACGCGACATTTTTGTTCTGCGGTATATGTTTGTTTACACAGATCATTATCTATAATTTATAAACATTTTTTTCAAACATTATTGCTTCAGCTTCCCAACTTCCCCTCATTAAGGTGGACCACCTATCTCTTTACGTCTTCTGTCTCTATGTTTTTCTCAAACTGTCTCTCTCTCTTTCCCTTTCTGTCTCTCTAATTATTTATCTACCTATCTACCTACTTATCTATCCATCTATCTATCTGTGTCTACATATGTATTTTTTTTTTATAGAAAACCAACTAACTATTTCACCTCTATGTCTCAAAGAAATAAAGGAGATAAAACACCTTTCGCTGAAGGCAGGTACATGTCACACACCTGCCCAATATCTGGAGGTAAAATTAGAGCACAGAATCAACAGAAGCAAACGCAAAGCTCGGACATAAAGAGCACATGGAAAAAATGGAGTCCATGATGGACATGGGGGTACATAAGGGACATGAGAATACATGAGTACATGGCAAACACAGACAGCAGAAGACCCGCTGGTCTATGGCAAAGTTATCGGGTAGAGGACAGTCATAGCATCCTGAATCCCTAATCTATACAGATGGAGTATAGTAAAACAGAAGACTCCTCCTCACCCACTACTCCCTCGTCGTACCATCATGTAGACAGCAGAAGTACCATCCCCTGTAGCGCGGACTGCAAAGCAAAGCAACCACAGCAATAACTAGCTCTTGTAACGCCAGAGCTACAGCAGGGCTTCCATAAGCCGTGAAAACGCAACTTATCACAAACCATCATCATCAGAGACGCTGGCTGGCATGAAGCACTTCCACCACCACCCGCATCTGCCCTGAGAACACCATGCCATCTTCAAACACGGCAGCTGATGCCGGCACCAGCTGCTGCATCACTTAAGGGCGCAGACAGCTGTGGCGCCTACCACCACCACCAACACGAAGGACAGAGGAGGATGCATCGCCTGCAACAACATCGAGGCGGGTATGTCCTCAACACTCTCAACATTTACAGTAGGGTTAATATCGGAGCCATGCAGAACACCCCCTTCGGAAGCAACGGCAGTATCACATCCAGCACCTACAGCAGGAGCATCAGTCGGTGCAGCTACTGAAGGAGCGATGGCGAGGGTGACAAGGGGGATGAACCAGTTACATCGCCTGCAGCTGAGGAGCAACAGGACAAGACCAGCACTCTATCACTATCAACAGGAACATCAGCAGCTTCAACAGCTGTACCAGCAACAACAGCAGGTGGAGCAACAGCTCTCCATAACAGCACTAACGGCAGTAAAGTAGCAGCAGCAGCACCACCACCACCACCACAACAACAACGCAAAGGAACATCGTATAATGAGTAACGCCATTTTCCTTACCAGCAGGAAGAGCACCAGCTATAGCAACAGCAACAGCAGCAGTATGGCCATTTACAGCCCTAGCAGCGTCACTAGAGAGGCAGCAGTTAAAAAGAAAATATAACAACAGCAGGAGCAGAAGTATCATCCTTGATATACCCAGTACCCTTACTGACATGGCTGCACGAGGAGAGACCAGGGCAGAAGCGACAAAAGTACCGGTGTTAACACCAGTACTAACAAAGCAGTAACAGGAGCAGCAACAGAAGCAGCACCACCAACAGCCCCACACAAGCACTAACAAAGCAGAAACAGCAGTACCATTACCAACAGCCCCACCACAAGCAGCAACAGGGGCAGCAGGAGGCGGACACGGGGGCCCCCAGAGCAGCATTACGGGGTCACGGTGCGGTCATGCCTCACATCGCCCGGGCGAGCTTCGTGTGCCCCAAGACAATAGCCCCGCCGTAATAGCATCACCCCCAAATTTACAAGACTAAGTCCACAAAAGAAATTCGTAATAAGGCGACGCTACGAGCCTAATTTCTTAATGAAGCGAGGCTATTTATCCCCCAATAAGATGTCCGTCCTGTCATAATGTTTATCTATAAATAAGGGAAGCAATCTTCTCGGCCCGGTGTTTATTGCACGGCCCCGGACAGCTCTCCGTCACGCACGCTCACGCCGGCCACCACCACGCCACGCTACCACCACCACCGCCATCGCCATTACCGAATCCTGCGGCAGCGTGTGGCGCGCTCAGTCCCAGAGATCTATCGTCCTCCCCCGGGAGAGAGAGAGAGAGAGAGAGAGAGAGAGAGAGAGAGAGAGAGAGAGAGAGAGAGAGAGAGAGAGACCCCAGGATGGGCTTGTGGTCGACGGCCGTGAAGGCAAGGTGAAGGGGCGGGGGGAGTGGGTGTTTACGTGCTGATCTCCGGACGGAAACGCAAGTTTAAACGATCCTTCTCGGCCCCTTTCGCCTTGAGTTGATGATGGCCTGGAATGCACACGGATGGACTTGAAATCGCGTGGGGGAAGGCATGTGTCGTGACCTTGATCTTCAACTTGACGTTCAGTGGACGTTCAGTTTGCAACTATCCAACACTGAAATCATGTGTCTCATGTTTCCATCCTGCTTTAAAGATGTATTCCTCTGCAATGGGTGAGTAGAACGCTCAACAATTAATCACATTATACGCGTACAGAATGAAGACTTAATCAATAACACAAAAGGAGACACTAAGCCAGAACAACTTCAATTAGTAACACGTCTCTTCCGAGTATGATGAAGGAAGCAGATATCTACAGTGGCCAAGAGGAAGGTGATGCTTAACCTCGTTAGGTCACCCACTAACCTCTACTTACTTTCCAACACAGCATGGGGGTCAGAGACTGATTGTCTGAAGAGAGCTGAAGGTCAGAACACAGCTGCAGGGGTTTCTGCTGATCAGATTAGACTTTTAGTACGTATAAATGACACATCTCTCCTTGCTAGCTGAAAAAATATTTTTGTTCTACGTTTGATTCGATTCAGATCCTGTTACGATCAAGGGCCAAGTGCTCGTGTAAAATTCAATGAAATATTCAGGACTCTTCAAGTCAAATTTACCATACATGTTCTTCGTCGACCCTTCTGTTTTACTCGTACGATCGGATTAGTCTCCAGCTGATGCTGTGACAACAGACTAGACTGATTATACACCGTTCTCCGTTAATCAATGGACCAACTGATTGGTAATGACTCTCTTGCGCCTAACCTAACCACAAAAATCATTACGGTTTCTTTTGCTATTTTCAGTAGCATACTGCACTTCATCCTGACGTTTACCTCGACGTATAAATCTTCTCAGTTTATCTACGCAAAGTTACTCCATTAGACCATCATTGTGGGCATCTGCAGAAGTGACTTGACCATGGACTCTCAGACATACCTTTAAGCTCACACTGTTTAGAGAACCATAATCCTGGCTTAAATTTCTGACTGAACACTGTGCAAGCATTTACCGTAAATCCAGTGTACAATTTGTAATGTATTGAGGAAATCGATCAATCCTCGCGTGTGATGTACGTGTGAGAGAAAAAGAGGTGGATCCATTTCCTCGAAGTTGCGAAATCCCTAGGAAAACAGAGCACCTCGTCCTTGCACACGCCACTGCACAGGAATGTGAGTTAGGGTTCATCCTTCTTACTCCTCAGTTACTAGAGATGGTCACCTTTGTTCCCAGATCGGTAATAGCACCTTGTGGGTCGAGATGTGTGGGGTCATGAGTCACCGTGCGTCTCTACGAGAAGGTGGTGGGAACGAATCTCGGGCTGTTTTAAGAAGGGAATTCATTATCTGTGAACCCATCCACCGTCCGAGGGAAAGGAAAAGCTTGAGAAGGTTCGCCAGGAATAAATCAGTTCAGCCGGCATCGCAGGTTAGAATTGATTATTAATTCTAGAAGACGAGAAAATCGAATATTCAGGAGTTGTTACCGGGTCGTTCAGGGTGAAGATAATGTCTTGCAGGTCGGCAAACAGCTGGAGTCAGTTGACTAAGGGCGCTTGTAACAGTCAGTCTTAAAGAAGGCAAAGTTCAGGATCGTCAAACAAGCCCTGAGTGGCAGCCGGGAACGTGTATATGCCTCATTAGGTGATGGACGACACTTCTGTCACACAAACATTTGAGTTTAATTTGGTACCATCACCACACCAACAGTGGAGGTCATGTTGGTATCATCAGCATGCCAACACTGTAGGCCATGTTGGTACCACCATAACACCAACAGAGGAGGTCGTGTTAGCACCACCATTACACCAACACGGGAGGTGTACATCGCTACACCCACAGTGGCGCAGAAGGTCGAAATGAGCCACAGGGTCAGCGGATGCACCCACATAAACAGCCGGTATGTTTCCATCATACGCGCGTTCGACATCAGCAAGACTGCTTCTCACTGAAGAATAAAACGATAAGTTTTATATCACGAAAAAAATAAAAGCGAATAAAAACACTTTGGAAGATTGTTTTCATCTTGAGGGCATTTTCGTACCTTAACGATTGTTTTTGTTTTCTTCCTCTTCCCTGGGCGACCGAACTCTACCACTTCTTGCCATGCTGCGACCAGTAACCTGCTGGAGTTCCCCCACCACCCCATCCTCTCGGGAGGGAAGAGGGAGGAGGGGGGTTATTTGGTAGAGAGCGTGGCAGGCCCGGTGGACGTGGCCTACAGGGGACTTGGCTTTTGGCTGGAAGGATACGGCTTATCTAGAAAGGTTGTGGCTCACCCACGGAGGCGCTTAACCGGTAAAAGTGCGGCTTGACTGGGGGACTTAATTTCCTTGGCTTGGAAAGTATAATCTACTTCTTAGTGTGCAGATTACCGAGCAGCAAAAGGATATGACAGTTGCGGGTACGGACATGACAGCTGGGGGTTAAGTTAGTGGTGGTGCGTCCCGTAGGGTTCCTGATTTACCGTGTAGGGGCTTGACTCACCTGGCGGGCAGAGCGTGACTTATAAGGGCGTGGTCCACAAAGGGGGCTTGGCCCATCTAGTGGAGGGTTTACTCACCGCTGAGTAGGCTTCAATCACCTTGTGGTCTGGGTGACTTGATAGTGATGGTGGTGGCGGGGGTGACTTATCTGAGCGGCTCTCACGGAAGGGGTGTTGTTCACTCTGTGGAGGTGTGGCTAACATGCTTACGTAGTGGGAGTGTGGCTCATGTGGGTGGCTTGGCTCTCCTGTTCGGAAGTGGCTTACCTTTCTCGTGTGCAAGTGAAACCCTCGACAGAAACGTGACTTGGGCAAGGATATGGATTGTATAGAAAGCTTACCTTCCCCTGGAGGTCAGAAATGCTTTGCCTGTTGACCCAGCGGAGGTAAAAGCTTGCCTGCTGGTGACCCGGTGGCTCAGGGCGCAGTGTGGAGGGAAGGAGTCGGGTATGTACGGGGCCACTTCGATGTTCCTAGATCTCACTGCCCTGCTCCGTGATATGGAAGGTGTTATGTATGAAAGGAGGAGGTTATCCGGCCAATTGATGCCCAATTTCCCCAGGCCCAGGGTCTAGTGAAGATGACTTCATACCAGGATATCCCTCCTCACACAGAAGACACACTTATTAGAGACTGGTTACCAAAAAATTAGGTGTATTTCAGGAAGAAGTAGGCTCAGTGCTTCAGTATAGTTTTGACCGTCCATCACCACCAAACGATGATTTTCCATAACCACTGGTCTATCACCGTAAAGTATGTGCCATTTCCTGAATCGGGAGCAGCAAGGTCTGTCTGTGACAGTCTTCTACGAAAACTTTCCTCAACTGTACGACCCGGACACTGGAGTACTGGCGACCCACCAACACACCCCGATGTCTGCTTCGAAGCTTCCCGTGTCTTGGCTGATCTACGATACGAGAGGAGCAGACGGCGGCTTCTTAGGTGTCTGAATAGACAAGAATAGTGAAGCAGAAAGAGACAGCTCGATTTAAGAAGTGTATTATAGCCATGAGACAGTAATCTTGGCAGGTGTGTGACGTGTAACGGTGACAGAGTATGAAATATTTTTTTCATTTCTTCCCAGTTTGGTCTATAAACTTTCGCATAAATTGTATTTTCCTGTCAGATCCTTATCATCCTATCGATCATCCGCTACGATAAAAATCCCTCATTCCTCTTAAGAGATCGCATATCATCCTGGTATAAGGACGGTTCCACTCGAGATCAACGCTGTCTCTCTGATGAACCACATCTTGTCCAGTTCCCTGTTCTATTCATAGTACCTGTCGTGGGCTCCTGTCGTCCATCATAGTCCTAAAGTCATGAACACATTAATACATCAACACTTATTTTTTCCTCCGTTTTTTAATCACCCACAATCACGTATTCGTATTCCTTCTCCATTTGTATTTGATTCCATCCCACCCTAACCCTCTACCGAGATAAAACACACGAATCTTTGGTCTTTCATCAAGAGATGCATTCTCCGAAAACACGATCCTTCCCCTTTCTTCAAGTCCATGGCAACCCCCCAACCCTCGCTTCCTTCTTAAAACATACATTCACCTTCCACGTCAACCGCTATGGATGCTCTCGAACCCACCCCGGCGCCTTCCTTTGGTCCCTCCCCCGGGTGGGAGGAGCGAGCGAGCGAGATTCCCTGCCGATGACACCTCCATCAGGAGATGGTCATTACTCGCTGCCACAGGCCGTCCTCGTAAAGGGCCGCTGCGAGCCCTCACCGTCACGAGTTTTATTAAGACGATTCACGGCCGTCGTTCAGCGGGCGTCTTAAACATTGCACTCTGAAGGTTTAATGGACACGATGGGTCGCTGGTGGCCAGTATATTATACCGAGGCGGGGCCCTCCTGCCCCCTGGGTTATGCCAGGTCTGGCGCGGGCGCCGAGGGTGGTGGTGGTAGAGGGGGAAGGACTGTAGTGTGTGTGTGTGTGGTGGGGAGCACTGGAGGATGACTGCTGAGGGTGGTGGGGAGGACAGGGTGGTGAAGACAGTGGGACGGAACCGAGGATGAGGCGGGCATGGTGGTGGAAGGGTAGGGGGGAGTGGAGGGGGTATTCGAGGGGACAGTGGGGTATGTATTCACTTGGGGTCTGGGGTATGGGCAGTCGTGTTGGGCATCCATACTCAAAAGGAGAAATTCTGAGTGACAAGAAATATATTCGTATGGCGCCGCTGTTACAACCACCACCACCACCACAAGGTGGTGACTGTACAGGCAGGGTGGCTGAGATAGTTATGGTGATGGTGGGGGTGGTGCTGGCGGGGGGTGGAGTAGTGTTGGTGATGGAGGGGGTGGTGGTGGCAGTGGTGGCTGAGATAATACCGATGGAGATAGTGAAGAAAACAGCTGATGTAGTAGTACTAGCAACAAGTGGTGATAGTGGAGGGGGGGGGGTGCTGAAATAGCGATGATGATGATGGCGATGGTGGTGTTGGATAGCGTTGGTGGTGGTGATTGTGGTGGCTGAGGCGGTCGGTGGTGGTGGTGTTTTGCTTGCCTCTCCGAGAGTCATGGGCGAACTAGTGAGGCTGTGTCGTGGCCCGGGCGCTGCTAATTAAAACCTCAGGGACCGGCTTGAACGCCGCCCAGGAAACACATTATGTGTGGGGCGTGTGGCCCAGGCAAGGCGGACGTTTAACCTGTACTCCTGCTACATGGCCTCAACAATTACCGACGGCGCTGGTGCATTCCACGCGGCTCGCAGCACGACGCTGCAGTACACTCGCCAAAGTAATGGAGGTTCTGATGGTCGGCTCTTGACAGGTATGGCCTTCTATTCTAATATGTCCGGCGACTGTGGGGGAAAACAAAACATCCACGTGAGGTTAGGTTAAAAAATCTTTTATCTTCACTCTTTATGTCAAATTAGAATTTAATGTTAGTATATGAAGCTCTCACTCCATTCAACAAGGGATGCAACTGTGGATCCTCCGACAATAATCAATTACTACCCTGATGAATAGGGAGCTTCGTCTCGTTCATGTTCACGTCAGTCATGAAGACAAAATGTTTATATTCCCTGTAACAATAATTTTGCTGAGGTTCAAAACGACCGAAGGAGAAGCGACGAGATGGGGAGCCGTCAGCGACGACTTCCCACCTGCGCCAGTTAACATTTCTGTTGGTCGCCGACGGTAACGTCCCTGCTAGTCGTTAATATAACAAAAGTTACTATACGACAGTGGCGACACTTAGCACAGTAAACCCTGTTAGACCTTAGGTTGACGTCATGTGTATAGTGTGTAAGGCGGGTCAATACTTTATCTTTCTTCACGTCAAGTCCTAGGACTGGCCCTTGGGGTTGTGACGACGCGTTAACAGGGCAGTGAACGACGAGGGGGGAACAGACACCAGAATGATTCTCAAGCCACAAGACGCTGCTTGCCTTCCTCTGGGCGCCAGCGGGCCGTCCAGCGACGTTGGTCAGGTTCCCGGCTGACCTCTCCAGTCCGTACTCAACAAGCCTTCACGCACTGGGTCCTCAGTGAAGGCGAAACTGCATATTTTCTTAAATCTATTTGTAGAGTACAGGGAGGGAGTCCTATAATATTGGGGCCTCAACTCCTAATCTCTTTTCTTTACTATACAATTTTCTAAACTTCCTCGTACTCTCTGCATTCCACTAATCAACAAATTTGACGCTACGGAAGAACATGTTTCCTGCCTGCTTTCTTGACAAGGCCTCTCTAGTGGTTCTCACTTTGCATCTTTCAAAGAACTGTTCATTGTCGACATTGTCGGGACCATTTATAAATCTGAAGGTTGTAATCAGGTCACTCCCCTTACTCTCTTCCGTGTTGGGCAGATCTGTAGGCTTTCAAGCCTCTCCCTGTAACTCAGCTCCCTTATGTGTTCCCTTTGCTGCCTTCCTCTGTACCTTCTCTTTCGGGCAATTGTGCTTCTCTGTGTGTGGTGGCCAGACCTTAGATACAAGTTCTAATTCTGGTTTGATGCAAGTTGTAGATAATTTACTGAACGTTTTCATATACATTTGTGAGAGAGAGAGAGAGAGAGAGAGAGAGAGAGAGAGAGAGAGAGAGAGAGATCCCTATTTGCGTCCTATGGAGATAGGTTTACACTTATATTGCTCCCGTTAACCTTGCATATATGTACTAAGTCTTTATTCTTAAGTCTATACGCACACACACCGCCGGTAAGCCAGTTACTCATCTCCTGACTAACTCCTCGAGGAAAATGAGCACCTGGGTAGGGTATGGGCAGGCTCCCGTGGCCAGGATTCGAAGCACATGCGGGTCTGTGCTGACTCATGATCAGTAACGCTATCTACTACACCACGGTGGCCGGGTCTCAGAATGCTTAAAAAAGAAAGAAAGAAAAAAAAAAAGTGTGTATGTGTGTGTGTGTAAGAGACGATTCAACATTCTCAAAAGGAAAAATAATAAAGAATAAGAATAGTGGTAATCGTTGATATTAGCCAAGTATATATATACAGCAAAAAAAAAATACATATATATAATATATATATATATATATATATACGAACTATATAACCTGAGAACTCCTTATGCAAACCTCCGAGAATAAATCCAGTATCTTATTTCAATTTGCAGCAGTTCGTTCCTCGACTGACCCATCCACCGGGCGAGTCCGTCCGTCCTCCATCATGCAACTTTACGACACCATCCATCGCAGGGACCCCGCGCACCCCCTCTCGCACGACGGAACGTCAGTCAGGCAGTATGCACTCGCTCCTCCTCCTCCTGACGCTGGCCAGGATCCGCTGGGGCCCTCCTCCTCCATCTCAGGTGTAACAACTACTGCACGTTTCCCTCTCTTCTGCAGGAGTTCGGTGTCAGCGGTAGCTGGCCTCCGGGGGCATGCAAGTCGTCCTTCCCTTACCATATCCGGTTAACGGTGGCTTTCCTGAGTACCTAACTACCTACCTACCACGTTCGGTACCTGTGGTACTCCTGGTATTCTGCTAAATGCTTGCCTTTGGTGTTAACTTGACGGGGATTCCAGTGCGCTTGTGAAGCAAAACTAGTAATTCCATGGTTATAAGAA
>JAYMFT010226057.1:0-11274 GCA_038088735.1 Panulirus argus | reverse complement strand
ACCCCAGACACTTCATATGCCCTGGTTCAGCCCATTGACAGCACGTCGACCCCGGTATACCACATCGTTCCATTTCATTTTATTCTGGGCACACCTTTCACCCACCTGCATGTTCATAAGCATATATACACATATACATATTCAAACTTGCTCAACCTCATCTGTTCCCAGTGCCACTCCTCCCCACAGGAAACGGCATTGCTAGCCCCTACATCAGTGAGGTAGCACCAGGAAACAGATGAAAAAAGGTTAATAAGAATGGAGTTGTGTGCTGTAAAAGGACTGAAAATTGTGAATATCTCTTTAAACTACTCTTTCTAACCTACGCTTGGTCTCCCCTTTCTTTTACACCATACACACAATCTTTTGGTCATCCTTCCACCATCTATTCCTCCCATATGATCACACTGTCTCCTCTTTATTCATCACATTAAATCATTTCCATAACCATATCCACAAAAAAACTTGTCCACTTCCTTATGCATTTTCAAAGACAATGCTACACTTGGATGTTATTACTTTGTCATCTCTCCTTTGGCCTTGATTAACATCTGAAGATGTCTGGGTATGAAACTGGTAAGGTTCCTGACGTATTCTAGGTCTATGTTTTGGTTCCAGAGGGTCTTGATCCCCTAAATAAGATAACGTACTGATGAGGTGTTGCAGGATGCAGCCCCCTGATCTTGTGTTCTGAGAACCCAGTGTGCCTTGAAATCCCATGCATATCCACATTTTTTTGTTTCCTGGTGAGAATTTGGGCTTTCTCCTCCTTAGAAAGATTACAGCCAACCAAGCTAAAGCACAGGTGGAACAAAGACAGTGCCCATAAGTGAAATTCCTAAAATGAAGTGGCAGCCAGGAAGAGTAAAGAAAAAACATTGTTCCCTGAAGATAGCCTTAGGCAGACTGTTTATGCTCATACTGTTAGAGACAATAGTCTTTGCAAACAGATGTATGTTAATTTCACCCTGGAGAATCATATGCTTGTACCTGCAATAAACCTTAGCCATGTATTGCCTTTAAAAATATATAGAGGGCAGAAAAAGCCTTTTCACAGACAAAGTATTGTCATGCCCATTTTTCACTCCATCCACAGTTCTCATTGTATATCGTAAAATAATTCAATCTGTTAAGTCCAACTCCTGAGCCTGCATTTTCTCTGTGACTTCATGTAAACTATATCTATGTTTCACTCCTTGGATTCAAAGTAGGCTAACCTAAACATTCAAAAAAGTTCAACCACATTCAGAATGCCAACAATATGCACATCTTTCATCATCTCATATATCTTGGCATTTATTCCTCCATCATCAGTAAAGACACCTCCTAGGTATGTGAAATTTTATTTCCAACTTCTCACCATCTACCCAGACTAGACAATTTAGATTCTCTATCTCAACACTACTAAGCTCTTGCTACCATTCACTCCTCTTACATAATCATTTAAACCCCTTCCACCTTCCCCATTAACACAGCGTCATAGGCATACCACAATATTTATCCTTTTCCATTCTACTCCACTACCTATATTTTCTGCCATCCCTCATTGCCTCATTCATTAATACAATCAACAACTAAAGGGATATAGCAAACCTGTTTATATTGTGTAAATGCCTAATTACTGACATGAAGTCAATAAGAGTGGTGGAGGCCATCATGATCAGTTGTATGGTTGATCTTGCAATGAATATGTTGTAGTATAGAATCCCAGACAGGGGTCTTCACACACTAGTGTCCTTGACTCATAATGAGTTTCAAAAAGGATTATATAATGCATATAATACCTTGAAGTTTATTGAGAAGATTCACATCAGACACTTCATCTGGAAGGTTGGCAATCTTCTCACGAACAAGAGCATCAGATGTTGCTGCATTTTCCAGCTCCTGAAAACAGAGAAAAAATATTTGGGCCAAAAGTCATGGCTACAAATGAAAAAATCTGAAGAAAATACCTGTAAATAGGAAATTAATTATGCTCATACATAAAATGAAGAGTTAGATGTCAAAAAGCAAAAAATGGATTATCAAATGCTTGGTAAGGTAGAGGAGAGGCTGTTAGATGTAAACATGTTGAGAAGGGTGGCAAGTGGAAAGTGTGATAATTTCCTGGTGGAGGCAAGAGTGAAAGTGAGTGAGCATGGAACAATAGCCTATATGCAGAGATACCACGAGAGAGCAAGTAAAGAATAGCACAGGGTGTGGGAAAATGAAACTAAAGGGATGTAAGAGGAATGGAGAGTGAATACAGGAAATGAAGGAAGTGTAAGTGGATATGAGATGTATTTTTGTAGGTAGTGCTTGAGTGTGCAAATGAAGTGTGAGATGCAGAAGACAGGATGTTGATGTGCAAGAAAGGATAATGAGAGGTGGAATGAGGAAGTTAAACTACAAGTGAAAGACAAGAGGGCAGTACAAGGTTGATATCTAAAATGATAAAGTAAATGAAACAAAATGAAACTAAGGAATTGGATGAGGAATGGACTGTGAGTAAATGAAATGAAGGGAGTGTAAGTGGGTAAGAAATGTATTTTAGGAAGCCTTGCTTAAGTGTGCACATGAAGTGTGTAAGATGCAGATGGTAGGATGTCCATATATAAGAAAGAGTAATGAGAGGTGGAATGAAGCTAAATTCCTAATGAAACACAAAATAAAGGTGCATGGTTGGTATCTGTAAGGAAGGAGTGAAAGTGATCGAGTTCATGAGAAAGCACTAGGTCATGTAAAAGGTTCAAGACCTGAAAAAGAGCAGATATACGGAGAAAGATGTATCAAGGAACTTCTGAAATATGTGGTAAAGCTTCAAAACAGAATGGAACTGCATCTGTTTGTAAAGAAAGAGGGTGATGTTTCTAGCAAGGAGACAAAAAGTAATAATAAAATTAATGTTGTAGAGTCCAACGAGAATACAAAGAAAAAGTGGTAATTGACAGGGTGGTGTTATGCACTGAGCAGCTGACTGGAGAGGTGCTATGTGGTTTCATGAAAGGCTGAGGGTATGTAGATCGAGTGTTTGCTCTAAAGAGTATGTAAGAAATACTTGAAGCAACAGAATGATTTATATAAGGTATTCATGGATCTCATGAAAAGGCATGAAAGGGCTGACTAAAATGCAAATTGAAGGTACTCATATCAGCCAACATGTTGCTATCTGCTACCAGATATTTAAAGCACTCCACTTCCTCTGGGTCCTTCCCCTTTAAACTTGCACTTAGACTGTTCTGTGTACTCCTCTTGCTACATTTCATTACTTTATTTTAGTTTACATTAAGTTTCTTCTTTTACACTCTCTTCTAAAGTCTGTCCCTAGCAACTGGAGTTTCAATCTGGAATCTGCCAACATGGCTGTGTTTTCTTCAAACTGCAAAAGAATTATCTCTCCATGTCCCCACATCCTCCTACACCTTTAATAAACTTCAGACCTTTCCATAGCCCTAAGACTATATTTACATAGCTTACAACCTTGTCTATAAAGAGATCAAATGGTTACAAAGGCATCATAAATCCTTGTAACAGATACATCTTCAATGGGAACTACAGTACCCATGGAAAGTCTGAGGAATGGGTATAAATAATTTAATTTCCTTATCTTAGAAGTTAGTAGTTAGTAGTATGCTTCGCAGCATGGAGTCAGTAAGGTTTCTGCGTTAATTAAGGTCAATTTTGTTCAATCAGAAATCTCTGATGGCTTCAAGAAGGTGAGGAATTGAAGAGTTATTCCTTTCTTGAAGAGTAAGCTTCATGTGAGACCACAGCTCCTTGAAGGGATCCAGGTCTGTAGAACTTCCAGGCCATTGAAGAATGTTCACCTGCTTGTCTGACAACCATTTCATGACTTTCTTTGCCTTGTGACATGAGGCACTGTGCATAAAGAAGTTGCAGCCATGGATCTCATAAAAAATTCATCATGTGGTCACGAAGAACTTTAATGTAGCGGTCTCCATTTATTGTGATGTTCTTGGGAAGTACATGAAATCCCCCACGCCCTAACTCTCCACTGAAGCAACCCCAAATCATGACTGAGTCTGGGTATTTAACAGTCATTTGCACATAACAGGGATCAAGGAGATTCATGTGTGAGGAATGTCTCAACTTGCCACGCCTCACTGCACCACAGTGGAAAGTCGACTCATCGCTTCATAAGACCCTTCTCCAGTCCTCAACAGTGAAATGTTTGTGGTCCCTTGCAAAACTGAGACAAGCATCACACATCTTACAAGTCAGTTGGGGTTTTATGGTAGGGGAAAGAAGAGGCAGGTTCAGGTGTTTCTTGCAGCGCTCTTAAATGGTACATTCTGCAACACTTTCAAGGAGCATGGGATAAGCTTGCTTCGTCTTGCTGTGATGAGTGGATTTATCAATACTTGCCTCTTGGTAAGCTTGTCAGTAGTTGCTTTAGTTTTTCTAGGATGCCCTGGTACAAATTTACAAGGTGGAACTTCACCTTGTGGAATATTCTTGGCTTTTGCAACAAGGCTGTATATGGCTGACTTGCTCAACCCTGTACACAGACAAATCTCCTTCACCAACATTTATGCCTCCCTCGGGGAAAGCATCTGAGCCTTTTCTTGCTGGGTGAGGTTCTTGTGCCCCATTCTAAGGTGTGTGTGGGTGGATGTGGGACAAAAAGTGAATGAAACAAAAAAAGGGTCTTTGTTAATCCAGCAGCTCATAGCACGCGTCCCCTCTCTATAGCTTGTCCCATGAGGTACTGACGCCCTCCTCAGTCTCTGGTGATGGGATTACCAGGGAGAGTTGCAAGTACTAATTAAGTGGGATCTGAGCATTCGGTAAGCTGATAGACATAGAAATTCTGAGGACACCCAACCACACAACAAAAGGCCCCATATTCCCCAGACTTTCTGCAGGTACTGTATTTATCTTGTACTTTCATACTCAAACATGTACTTTCCTCTCCTGGTCAGAACTCAGGGCATTTATTACCCTGAATATTCTTAGCACCTTCCATAAGGCTTCTATGTCGACCTAATCATGCACTTTCTCCAGAAACATACATACCCCATACATTCTCTCTCTTTCTCCAAATATGCCACAACCCTATCCATCACCCTTTTCCAATTTTCCATACACCTTCCTAGTTATACTCAATATACTTATACCTCTATAATATGAGTATTTGCTTTTATTCCCTTTGCCTTTAATTGAGGGCACTATACATGCATTCTGTTTCTTTTCTCAGCCCGATCATCTTGAGCAATACAAATGGCATGTAACGTGATAAACTAATCAACAATACTATCATACCCTTTCTTGAGAAACTCACCGCAATCACACTCACTCTTACTACTCTGTCACACTTAATCTAACAAGGTATTCACTATCTTCTATATTTTCACTATACCACATACCACCTTATCCCAAATAAATGACATCCACCACTCTATCCCCTAACACACTCAACTGTCCTTAAAAATATTCATCTTACCCTTTTTTTACTTCTTCATCTATTGCCATTTCTTCATCTGCTACCATCACAGTTATTCTAGTTTTGTTCTCCTGACACTATTTACTTTCTTCCACAACATTTTCTTATTTTCAGAAGTTTATAGCAACTATCTCATCCTATCTCTTACTTGACCTCTATTTCAGTTCTCCTACCTTCCTCTTGACCTACTACAACTTTCTCCAGTACTCCTCTAAATCACTCACACTCCTTCCTTATAGATACCATCCATATATCTTTCTTTCTCTTTCATTAACAATTCAACTTTCGAATCCTACCACTCACTCCCCTTTCTCACAGGTCTACATCCCACATACATGCCACACTTCCTTAGCATAAATAAGCAATTATCTACATAAATTTCACTTCTCTTCTTATACTTACTCTCACCCAACCCACTCTTCCCTCAATCTCTCTTGATATCTCTGCCCAAAGGCCTCTTTTTAATGCTCACTCACTTTCACCACTTCTTTCACACACATATTTCATTTCTAAAACTGCTCCAATCTTTCACACTCACATCTCCACCATGAAATAATCACATACTCCAATAGCCACTTCTTTCAGCACTCTTCACAGTCAACAACCTCTCCTTTGCACACCTGTCATTTTACCATCAAATCCAATAATGCCTCTTTCTCAACAACTCTATTCATCCACCTGCTTATTATCTATGCACCATTTATCTGTCATGTGTTCCCAATAACCATTTCTCTCTCAAATAAAACTTGAAAAGCTCTTCCCCATTTTATTTTACACCAAGGACTTCATGCCCCCAGTCATATCCTCAACTATCAAATTGCCCAGAACTCCTTACACCAGGACCTGATTCCTTGCATCAAAACTCTCAAAAACACTCATTTAGCTCCGCCCAAAATTCTAAAGTCTGGAGTGGGGATCTTTCAAGACTGAACAATGTCAAGACCTTTGAGTACCCTTACAAAGGTGATCAAGTAGGAGGAAATAAAGGTCCTCGAGAGAAGCAACCTTAAAATCAATCTTAAATAAACCCCAAAACAGGTTAAAACCAAAGACCCATACAGTGGAACTTGGAGATTTTCTAAATCCATCTATAGGGAGCTTCAACAAACCCCAACAATACAATTATCAAGGAACAACAGAAATGTCTTCAGAACCTGTTAGTAACAGCCTGAGTACACATGTTAACAATATGAAGCAAGTGGATGTCACATGTTTACCATGACCCAAGCTAAAAGAGGTTAATATATTCAAACATGTAAGATCAAAAACTCAATGCTTGGATACAAAGTTCCTTACACCAAACAAGACAGTCCAGTTTTACAGTGGAACTGGCCAAGCTAAATGCAAAACTGACAGCCTGGCACCAAGTGGTTAAAAAATACATGGCACTTCAGCCAGCCAGCATTTGCAGAGCAAACAAGGACAACGAAGGAGTACACTAGTACAAAAAAGGAGAAACGAAGAAACTAAGAAGAGAATATTGTGGACAATGTAAGGGAAAATATAAAACTTTTCCAGAAATTCTTCTGGAGTCAGTTGTAAGTTAAAGAGCATCTAATCAGGTTGAGGGCTTCAGAAGGAAACTTGTTGAGGACAATACAAGAATATGTGAGAAACTAAATAACAAGTTCGAAAGTGTTTTGACGGTGGAAGACACTACAGACCCAACAACAGTGAAATGGAATGGGGGAGGAGGTTTTACAAAACACCGTGATATCTTGAAAAGACCTATACAAAGCTCATGATCCTGATGAAATTTCACCAAATTTCAAGATGTCACTGGAGAAAGGCAAAAGTGCCAAGGGAATGGAATACAGGAGACCAGGTACAGGCACTAAACGAAAGACCTGTCTCACTTATGAGTGTGGTCTGGAAGGTACTACAAAAGAAAATAAGAAAACAAATAGATGACTTTCTAAAGAGAAAAAATTACCAAAGTGAAAGAAAGCAAGATTATAGGGAACATCAAGCATGATGAACCTCTTAAATTTCTATGAGAGTTCTGACTTGGACAAAGGATAAGGCTGGGTGGATTGTTTGTATCTGGACTTCTAGAAAGCATTTGAAGCTGTACCGTATGAGGGGCTGATTAAGTAGCTAAATACTCCTACACATAAATTATCTCAGGGAAGGGAACAAAAGATGTACATCTGAGGAGCCTTCTCTGAATAGGATATGGTGATCAGCAAAGTGTATTAGGATTCTGTTGAGAGAAATGATATCCCTGACCTATGTAAATGACTCAACTGAAGGAATGTACTCTACCCAGAATATGTTTGCAGATGATGCAAAGGTCAGGACGGAAATAAAAAACAAGAAAGATTGCCTCAACTTACAGGGGATTCTAAAGAGACTTCAAAGTTGGGCTCATACATTTATTTTTTCATACTTGATTGCCATTTCCTGCATTAGTGAGCTAGCACCAGGAACAAAAAAAGAAAGGCCACATCCGCTCACATCCATTCTCCAGCTATCATGTGGACAGCATCAAAACTACAGCTCTCATACATATTTGATAAAATTCCACCTGACCAAAGGTAAAGTAATGAGGATGGGACAGAGCAAAAGTAGGACTCATTGTGATTCTTAGCTGACTGGAAATAAGCTTCAAGATTCTATGGGTGAGAAGGACTTGGGAGTTGATATTGTAGCAAACCTGTTCCTAAAGTCCCAAATTAGGAGAATAGTTAAGCTAACAATCTATCTGCTGACAAATATCAAAATAGCATTCAAGTATACAGATTTGAAAATATTTAGCAAGCATTTCATATCCTTAATATGGTCAAAACTACTAAATGCTTAAATGGTTTGGTTACTGCACTTAAGAAGCACAAAGAGCCAACATAGAAGGCCCAGAGGAGAGTCAACAATGTTGTACAAGAATTAGGAAATCTGAGTTACAAAGAAAGGCTTTAAATCTGCCCACCCTGGAAAAGAGAAGGGTGAGCAGTGACATGACCACAACTTTTTAAGTTTTTAAAACAAACTGATAACGAAGACAGTGAACAGTTCTAAAGACAGAGGGACAGAGCAACCAGAGCACAACATGAAATTATGCAAGAAATTTGTTAAAAAAGATGTAAAAGAAAAATGGTAGTTTTATAGAATAAGTGGTGGATGAACAAAATAAAATGATCAGAGGACATGGTTCATGCAGAGCATACATAATCTTATGGAGACATATGATACTAGAGGATGTTCAAGAGATGGGGTTTCACTAGCATAAAACTCCTTCCCTCTACAGGACAACAGGTAATTACAAAACAACTACAGTAAAATGAATGCAAAGCATGCTACTAGACTTAAATGAAGAGAAAAAACGGTATCCATAGAAAGCACAATTCAAAAGATGTAGCCAACTTGTGAATGGCAAATGGAAGAGTTTTGAAAGAGACCGACACACCATTTTCTACCTGTGAACAATGGGAACACTAGGTGTAAAGTGAGATATGGGCAAAGACGTCAAATAAAAAAAAAAAAAAAAAAAAAAAAAAAAAAAAAAAAAAAAAAAAAAAAAAAAAAAAAAAAAAAAAAACTGCAAAGTAAATGATGAAAAGATGAGAAAGTTTGAAATAAAGTAGAAGCATTTTATCTTAGTGTCAGGAATGCCAAGCCTGAGTGAAGGTACCTATGCAAAGCTGAAGAGATGTGCATATCATGTGGAATGGCAAGATATGAACATGAATCAAATCTTAAACTTGAAAAGTCAGGCAAAAGCCAGCACATAACAAACACCCTGCTTGCAAAAGACTAAATTGCAGAGCTCTGAATGTAAAAACCACTGATGAAGACAAATGATGCTACAAATGCCTTGAAAGATAAATAACTGTTCAAGTTTAACTTTCATTTTGTAGACAACAAAAACAAAGGTAAATGTGTTAATATATGTAAAAGGCATGATAAAATTTCCAAATAAATTTTGCTGATATGATTTCAATTGTGAACAGCTGATCCTTTTTAGGTATCACTACCCCCAGTGGAGGTTACCTGCAGAGCCTCAATTAACTGTTCTGGTTCTGGAGGATCACTTGGTGGTGTAGTGGATTCAGGTGAGAATGCAAATTGACTCAAATCTCCATCGCTGTCTCTTCGCAATCGAGGTTCAGGTGTTGTTGACCGGATGGAATCACTTGAACTTTCCCTTCGATGCTTTTTGACTTGTGGAGTATCAGTCTTTCCTGATGGAACATACACAAAATTAAAATACACAACAGATTAATTGTACAGTATCTGAGGAGAGAAAACACAAATCAAAGAATATGAAAATAAAGAGAAGCATGACAGGCAAATAATCTCTAGTCCTAAATCCTTGGAACAGAGAACTGTTTGAAAGTCAAATTTTTTTCGGAATACAAGTGTAGATTTTTCCATTTAGGGCTCAGTCATCTGTTCTTCACGCTCCCTCATGCACACAAGAAATGGTGAATATGTATTGGGGGGAGGGGGTTCTTTCCAGCTGGATCAGATGAGATCTAAACATTTCATCATCTAATCTATGGTGTTTCAGTATAACCACTATAGTTTCTAAATGTTATTTGTATACAAACACATCTATTACTATAAACAAGGAATGTTTCCACAGCAAAAGGGGAGTATCATCCAACATAGTCTCCCCAGGTGCTAGTATTTCCAATTTTCAACTTTATAAAAAGACTAAAACACTGAAAATACAAATTGCTGAGAAATTGCTGAGAAATTATAAACTTTAAATGAGTAATAATTACTAATACGGCTGTAGTTGCAGCATGAGGAGCAACTTGTGCAGTGAGACTACAGACCACTACACATTATATCACTACAAAGTTGGTTGCCATTTTAGAAACCAACTCTAGTAATGTACAGTTTGCAATTCTAAATGTATTTATGAAAATACTGGCAGTATTCAAAATCCATGTTTCTAAAATCCAAAGTCCAGCATGAATTTCAAGAAATTTTTTGGCTAAAGTTTTATAAATGTGTATACTCAAATATTTAACATACAACCTCTAGAACCTGCATTACATAAACAAAACAAAACAATCTGTCAATATTAAAATAATTTCATTCCATAATTTAAGGCCCACTTTTCTAAAGTCCATAAAACCCAAAACCAGCATATATCTTGGGTCCAATCATTATCGATGTTTTATATTCTACTGGAATTAATTCAATTTTTTTTCTGGCTCGCATCAATAATTTTGTACATCACATCACTGGTGGTGTCTAATTCTCATCATACATTTGCTTGATGGCCATCATTAGACGACTGATTATTCATACCATGAATATATGTACATATTTATTTATTTGTAATACTTGATCGCTGTTTCCCATGTCAGTGAGGTAGCGCCAGGAAACAGACGAAGAAAGACCCATCCCCCACATAGACACATATACACATATATGCACAGTACATACATATATACATAACAACATATAGATATATACATACATACACATACACATACATATACACATGCACATATTCACACTTGCTCCCGCCATGCACTCCTGATGATACCCCGCCCCAGGGGAAATAGCATTGCCACCCTCCGTGCCGAAGAGGTAGCACCAGGAGACAGACAAAACGGCCACATCCGCACACATTCAGTCTCTAGCTGTCATGTGTAATGCACTGAAACAACAGCTCCCTTTCCACATCCAGGCCCCACAGACTTTTCCATGGTTTACCCCAGACGTTTCATATGCCCTGGTTCAGCTCATTGACAGCACATCGACCCCGGTATACCACATCGTTCCATTTCACTCTATTCCGTGCATGCCTTTCACCCTCCTGCATGTTCAGGCCCCGACTGCTCAAAATCCCTTTCACTCCATCCTTCCACCTCCAA
>JAYMFT010226046.1:0-11274 GCA_038088735.1 Panulirus argus | reverse complement strand
TTTCAGAGGTGGAGGGAACAAGGAGAAGCAGGAGACCAAATTGGAGGTGGAAGGATGGAGTGAAAGGGATTTTGAGTAGTCAGGGTCTGAACATGCAGGAGGCTGAAAGGCATGCATAGAATAGAGTGAAATGGAATGATGTAGTGTACTGGGGTCGACATGCTGTCATGGACTGAACAGGACATGTGAAACATCTGGGTTAAACCATAGAAAGGTCTGTGGGGCCTGGATGTGGATAGGAAGCTTTGGTTTTGGTGCATTACACATGACAGCTAGAGACTGAGTGTGAGCGAATGTGTCCTTTTTTGTCTGTTTCCTGGCACTACCTCGCTGATGCAGGGGGTGGCGATGCTATTTCCTGTGGGGCAGGGTGGCATCAGGAATGAATGGAGGTGAACAAGTATGAATATGTACATGTGTATATGTGTATATGCATGTGTATGTATGTATATATGGATGTGTTGGTATGTATATGTATGTATTGTGCATATATGGATATGTTGGTATGTATATGTATGTATTGAGCATGTTTGTATATATGAGTTGATGGGTCTTTCTTCATCTGTTTCCTGGCGCTTCCTCACTGACACGGGAAATAGCGATCAAGTATGATAAATGAATGAATAGATATAAGTAAATAATATATGCTAGTGAAAGAGAGAAGGCATTTGGACAGTACTTACAAGGAAGGAGTGCAAATGACAGGGAGATGTATAAGAGAAAGTGGCAGGAGGTCAAGAAGGTACAAGGGTTGAAAACAAGAGCAGATGAAGAGTTGGGGTGTGAAAGTATCATTATACTGTAGGGAGAATAAGATGTTTTGGAAGGGGGTAAATAATGTGCGAAAGACAAGAGAACAAATGGGAACATTGGTGGGGGAGCGATAACAGGTAGCGATAGAGTGAGTATTTTGAAGGATTGTTGAATGAGTGTGATGATGGAGTGGCAGATGTGTGGTGTTTTGATCATAGTGGTTTGCAAAGTGAATGTCAGGTAGAGTGATTTGGTGAAGAGAGAGGAGGTGGTGAAAGCCTTGTGGAAGATGAAACCCGGCAAGGCTGCAGGAGTGGTTGGTATTGCAGTTGAATTCATTAAAAAAGGTGGTGACAGTGTTGTTGATTGGTTACTAAGGATATGCAATGTATGTATGGACTGTGGTAGAGTGCCTGAGGATTGGCGAAATGCATGTTTAGTGCCATTGTACAAAGGCAAAGGGGATAAAGGTGTGTTCAGACTACAGAGGCTTAAGTTTGTTGAGTATACCTGGAAAATTGTTTGGTAGGGTATTGATTGAGAGAATGAAGGCATACACAGAGTATGGAGATGTGTGATTTCAGAATAATAGAGGATGTGTGGATTGGGTGTTTACTTTGAAGAATGTATGAGAAATACTGGGAAAAAAACGATGGATTTGTATGTTGCATTTATGGATCTGGAGAAGGCATATGATAGGGTTGATAGAGATGCTTTGTGGAAGGTCTGAAAAATATATAGTGTGAGGTCTTAAAAACATACAGTGTGGGAGGTAAGCTGCTGGAAGCAGTGAAAAGTTTTTATCAAGGAGGTAATGCATGTGTACAAGTAGGAAGAGAGGAGAGTGATTGGTTCCCAGTGAAGGTCGGTCTGCGGCAGGGGTGTATGATGTCACCATGGTTGTTTGATTTGTTTATGGATAGGGTGATTAGAGAGATGAATGCAAGAGTTTTGGAGAGAGGGATGAGTATGCAGTCTTTTGGGATGAGATAGCTTGGGAAGTGAGTCAGGTGTTGTTCATCAATGATACAGCACTGGTGGCTGGTTCAAATGAGGAACTGCAGAGGTCGGTGACTGGGTTTGGAGAGGTGTGTGAGGGAAGAAAGTTGGGAGTAAATGTGAAAAGGAGCAGGGTTATTAGGTTCAGCAGGGTTGAGGAACAAGTTAGTTGGCATGTAAGTTTGAATGGAGAAATAAATTCAACTACATTACCATCCACTCTCACCACCTTGCCAGATTTCATCTTTTGCAAGGCTTTCACCACCTCTTCTCTCTTCACCAATCCACTCTCCCTGACTCTCTTACTTCGCACACAAACTTGACCAAAACATGTTACATCTGCCACTCTGTCATCAAACACATTCAACAATCCTTCAAAATCCTCTCTCCATCTTCCTCCTCACACCATCACTACCTGTTATCATTTCCCCCCTTGCCCCCTTCACCGATGTTCCCACTTGTTCTTTTTCTTTTACATATTATTTACCTTCTTCCAAAATATCTTTTTATTCTCCCTAAAATTAAATGATAGTCTCTCACCTCAACTCTCAATCATTCCTGGTATTTCTTCACACAAGACTCCTCTCCGTGCTCACTTACTCACGACTCTCTTCTCCCCTACATTCTCTCTTTTTTTTGAAAATCTCTACAAATCTTCACCTTTGCCTCCACAAGATAGTGATCAGACATCCCACCAGCTGCCCCTCTCAGCACATTTACATCCAAAAGTGTGTCTTTTACACATCTATCAATTTATACATATATAACAATGCCCTTTGATCATCTTCCACTCACATACATATACTTGTGTATATCTCTCTTTTGGAACCAGATGTTCCCACTCACCAGTCTTTTTTCAGCACACAAATCCACAAGCTCTTCACCATTTCCTTTCACAACACTGAATACCCAATGTACACCAATTATACCCTCAGTTGCCCATTACTCACCTTTGCATTCAAATCACCCATCACTAATACCTGGTCTCGTGCACCAAAACTGCTGATACACTCACTCAGCTGCTCCCTAAACACTTGCCTCTCATGATCTTTTTTCTCATGACCAGGTAGATAAGCACCAATAATCACACATTTCTTGCCATCCACTTTTAGTTTTACCCTCATCAATATAGAATATACTTAAACTCTATCACACACTCCCACAACTCCTGCTTCAGAAATAGTGTTACTTCTTCCTTAGCTCTTGTCCTCTCACCAACCCCTGACTTTACTCCTGAGATGTTTCCAAACCATTTTCTCCCTTTACTCTTTAGGATCATTCTACTCAGAGCCAGAACATCCATGTTTCTTTCCTCAAACATACTACATATATCTCCTTTCTTCTCATCTTGGTTACATCTACACACATTCAGACACCCCAATCTGAGCCTTCGAGGAGGATGAGCATTCCCTGCTTGACTCCTTCTGTTTCCTCTTTTAGAAATTGAAATACAAAAAGGGGAGTGTTTCCAGCCCTCCACTCCTGTCCCCTTTAGTCGCCTTTTGCGACACTTGGGGAACTTAAAGGTAAAATTCTTTTTCCCCTATATATATATACTCATTTCTTGTTCTTATATACATTTCAGTTACTGCCTGTTTGCTGTGCTGTCTATTTGTTCTTCATAAATGTTTCAAATTTCCTTGATAGTTTTTGACTTCTGTTGAACCTTTCCCAATTATTTCTTCAATCAAATGATAGCTTATGTTCTTCAAAAGTCTTACATAATAGGTCTTAATATTTTTACAGCATTTTTCTTTCCTTTTAGGAATGCTGTCTAGAGATGACTTTCTGCACAGACTTTGAAGTACTTGGCAAAATTACGGAAGTTGAATTGAAACCTGGTGGGAAGGATGTCCAAGTCACTGAAGAAAATAAGGAAGAATATATAGAGTAAGTCAAGTCAACATTATTGAAAAAAAATTCATGTAAAGGAGCATTCAGAGTCAATAATATATTAACATTTTTTGAGAATATTAAGTTGATGCACATTTGTTCTCTGAAAATGTTATTTTTGCTGGAGTGCACGAAAGGTTTTAGTTAGTAGCAATGGAGAAGGATGATGTAGACACTACAGTTAGAATAAAAAATAACTCTTTCAGAAAATAGGGTGCGACAGTACTGGAGGGAGAAGATAGGGGGAAGAATGCATGGAATAGTATATGCAAGGGAGGCATGTAAGGACAGAGATGAGGGGAGACATCTTTGCCATAGCCACCTCCTTGATGGAAGTTCCCAGAGGGAACTGGCATTGTTGATATAGATAGATAGATAGTGTTTGAAATCTATGAAAACCAGAATCTGTAGCTCAGCACATTCAAGATTATTGCATATGAGAAACATAATTTTCTAGAATTGGCTGCATAGTTCACCTCATGCTGCCATAACCCACACGAGTGTCTGAATGTGTGGCAGTAAAGCTCCATACTTTTTTCAGTTCTTTGTGTGATACTATCAAATTCTGCCCTTAGCATCATATCTATAAAGTGTATAAGTGGTTGTGATGGGTGTAGAATTTTGAAGAGGAATTATATTATGCTATGCAGTATGAAGAGTTTTGATATTTCAAAAATTGGGTAAGGATGCATTAATGTGTCTTATTTTAGAAGAAAGATGGAAAGATTCAGGGTAAATACTCCACAGCGAGATTTTTTTTTCACCATGCTTTTCATTTCCTGAGTGAGTGAGGTAGGATCAAGAACAGATGACTGAGCCTTAAAGGGAAAATTCCTCACACGACTCCTTGCTCTGTTCCTTCTTTTGGAAAGCAATACAGGAAGGTAACCACCGACCAGGGAGGTTTATTACTGGTACTACTTGCCTGGATATTGGGAGTGTTGGTGATGGTTGCATAGTGAGGCAGCACTTCATTGGTTGTCAAGTTGCACTCCTTGACCCAGGTAGCTTGTCTTTTTCTTTCTTCTTTACTTACACTTGGAGTGGCTTTCTGTCCACAAATATACAGTCTCTACTTGTCACACATAACTCTTGACGACTCTTAACTCACACAACTCATTCTTTACAACTCTAGATTCTCCTGCAGTGAGCACTATGTGCTAGCCCTGCCTTTTGGCAAAATGGTGGAAGCAATAGATAGTAGTAGGTAGGAAGCTTAGGTAAAAGTAGTAGGTAGGAGCATTCACTGGGAGCATTAGATAGGAGGAGCAGGTTGTAACATTAGGCAGGAATATTAGTTATACACATTATGTAGAAGTAATTGGTAGAAACTTTAGGTAGAAGCCTCAGAGAACATTTCTTGTGTTGCCCTCTGCCAGTGGCCTGTTAAGGGTGAGGCACTGAAGTCTAAGATGCGGCAGTGGATGGCCATCCTCTCGAGGGAGTTCCCAAAAGGAGCAGGCATTAAAGATAGATAGATAGATAGATAGATACAGGAAGGAAGGATTTCCAGCCACCATCTCCTGCCTCTCTTAGTCACCTTCTACGACACTCAGGCAATACGTGGGCAGTATTCCTTCTTCCCTGTCCCCAGGGATAGATTAAATGTTTTATGTAGAATATATTTATTTATGGTAAACAAAAACATTTAAAACCTACATGGAGTATACAAAATACGCTGTCAAGTTTATTGTGTATCCACACCATGGTCTGTGGCCCATATTACGAATATTTTGAAATTCTGCATATTCCCAAGAATCATGGATTTTTTTGTTTTCTGCCACTGTAATACTCCTTCAAAATAACAGACTTAGCTAATCAAATGTGCCCCCATTGTGCCATTTTTCAGACTTAGCTAATCAAATGTGCCCCCATTGTGCCATTTTTCATTCTAGAAAAAAATTATCTACATGTTCCGTGAACTAACAGAATCATTAGATATTCAGGTTATGACTCTCAGTTGTACAACATAAATGTCCATATGCCAAACTACTTACACATTTCACATTGCAGTTATATAATAGTTTCCCACTTCCCAGTAATATGTATACATATATTGATATATTTACACAAGTATATATTTTCAGTAGTTTCTTTTTATATGGTAAATTGGAAAATATCATTGTATATATAGGAACATACCTTCCGCTCCAGCTGCACCACATTTCACCTTATCCAAGGCTTTCACCACCTCTTCTTTCTTCACCAAACCACTTTCTGTAACTCTATCACTTTCCACATCTACTTGACTCAGACATCCTGCATCTACCACCCTCTCACCAAGCTCATGCAGTAGTCCTTCAAAATACCTACTCCATCTCCTCTTCAACTCATCCCCATTTGCCCCCTTTGCTGATATTCCCATTTGTTCTATTTTTGTTTCCACACTATTTATACCTCCTTCCAAAACATTGTATTCTCCCTGAAGTTTGCTGATACTTGTTCACCCCAACTCTCATTGGCCTTCTTTTTCAGCCCCATTCCCCTTTTCTTGTCCTCCTACTGCTTTTTCTTGTCCATCTGCAGGTCATTTGTACTCCTTCCCTGAAAGTACTGCCCAAACACCTCTCTTTTTTTCTTTCACTAACTACTTTATTTCATCATCTCACCACTTACAACCCATTCTCACCTGCCCATCTCTCACCTTCTGCATGCCACACACTCCTTTTGCATATGCCAGCACTCTATATCTCTGATGCCTGTTCCCACCTGGAACTCCCTCAAGTGGGTGGCCACAGCAGTAGAGTGTCCATAACTAGTGAACTCTAGTGCTGCTGCTTAGTCTTTAGTGCTTCACCCTCAACAGGACACTGACAGAGAACAATTCTAGTGCTGTTTTTGCAGAGGCCCCTCCCTAATGTTCCTATTGACTATTTCTGCCTAATGCTCCTGTCTAATATTTCCTGAATATCTCTCATTCGTCACCAACTCCCCCTAGCTTAATTTAGTTTCACCTTTTGCCACTCTATCCTTGCTTCCTGGTATTTCTTCAGACAGGTCTCTTTTCCAAACAGACTTACTTTAACCACCTTCCTCTCATATTATTTCCTCTTTGAAAAGTGAGTGTTTATATCATAGAGGTATGAGTTAGTTGAGGATACATGGTAAGTTGTATGGGATAGTAGCAGTTGAGAGGGTGATGGTATGCATTTAGCATTGGATTAGGGAGGACCAATGTGACTTCAATAGTGATAGAAGATGTATAGATCAGGTATTTGCTTTGAACAATGTATCTGAGAAATACATAGAGAAACGGAAGGATTTGTATGTGGCATTTGTGGGTCTGAAGAGAGCATGTAATAGGTTTGATAGGGATGCTTTGTAGAAGGTGAGGGAAGAAAGCTATTAAAAGCAGTTAGGAGGTTTTATCAAGAGAGTAAGGCATGTGCACAAGTGGGTAAAGAGCAGGCTGAGTAGTTCCAGGTGATGGTGAGTCTGGCAGGGGTGTGATGTCTCTATGGCTATTTAATCTGTGTATGGATGGGGGAGGTGAATGCAATGATCTTGGAGAGAGGAGCAGGTATTCAGTCTGCTGGATGCAGGGGTTCGTGGGAGGTGAGTCAGTTGTTGTTTGCTGGTGGCAGATTCAAGTGAGAAACTTCAGAAGCTGGTTTCTGAGTTTAGCAGTGTGTATGAAATGAGAAAGTTAAATGTGAAAGAGCATAGCTGTTAAGTTTAGCAGTGAAAAGGGTGAGGTTTCTTGGAGCAAGAATTTGAATGGAGAGAACTTAGAGGATGTGGAGTGTTTAAGTTACCTGGGAGTGGATATAGTATCGAATGGAACCATGTAAGCTGAAGCAAGCCATTGGGTAGGTGAGGGGGCAAAGGTTCCAGGTGCATTAATGAGAGTTTGGATGAAGAGATCACTTTCTTTAAGGGCAAATATGGGTATGTTTTACAGTATAGTAGTCCTGTCGGTGCTACATAGATGTAAGTTATGGGCCATAGAAAAAGAATATAAAGGATTGGGTGAATGTGTTGGAAATGAAATGTTTGAGGACAGCATGTGATGTAAGGAGGGTTGATCAAATAAGAAATGACAGGTTAAGATAGAGTTGTGGTAGTAAGGGATGTATGTATGAAAGAGCTTAAGGGGGTGCGCTGAAATTATTTGGACATATGGAGAGGGTGAGTTAGGAATGGATAACTAAAATGCTGTACATATCAGAAGTGGAGGGAACAAGGGAAAAGAGAAACTAAGGAGGAGGTGAAGATGCTTTGAAGGCATGGAGAATGAACTTGCAAAAAGATGGAAAGTGGGCAAGGGATAAAGCAAATTGTAATGATGCAGCTTACAGGGGATGATGTGCTGTCAGTGAGCTGAAACCAGGGCATGTGAAACATCTGGGGGAAATACCTTTAAGGTCTGGGGGACTTGATTGTGGATAGAGAGCTCTGTTTTCAATGCATTATAAATGACAACTGGAGAATGATTGTGTGTGAATGAGGCCATTTCTTTGTGTTGCTACCTTGCTTCTGCGGGAAATGGCAAACGTGTTGAAAGAAAAAATACTGATAAGCCTCCAAATAGCCTCCTTTTAACCTCACTTCTTGTATACTATTTATATTTTTTCTTTCCAGAAACTTTATAGCCATACGATATATTCTGCAAATATGAATCACACTTCATATCCAGGGTTATTTATTTAGCTTTTCAGAAGGCAGTTTATCCAGGACACATTAAGAATCTGAATTATTTGAATTAAGTACTATTATGATAACAGAGGATGAAGTTAGTAAGAAAGTAATTTAAAGAAGCGATAGGTTGTGATGAATTGTAAAATGGCTCTTGGCATAGTAGGATAGGAGGCAAGCAAAATATTGAACAAATTCAGGGGAAAGAAAAATATAACAAGGGAGGAGGGAGAAGAGGTAATATGAATCGCACTTCATATCCAAGGTTATTTATTTAGCTTTTCAAAAGGCAGTTTATCCAGGACACAATAAGAATCTGAATTATTTGAATTAAGTACTATTATGACGACAGACGATGAAGTTAGTGAGAAAGTAATTTAAAGAAGCGATAGGGTGTGATGAATTGTAAAATGGCTATTGGCATAGTAGGATAGGAGGCAAGCAAAATGTTGAACAAGTTCAGGGGAAAGAAAAATATAGCAAGGGAAGAGGGAGAAGAGGTAATACATATGGATAATGGAATACCTGGAAGTATGCATTGATAGCGATGGAGATGGTTAAGAGTCAAAATGATTCTTTATAATTTCATTCATTTGCTTACCATTATATCAAATTACTCAATAATTCTTACACGGTTTTACTGTATTGTTTTGCACACACATGCATGCAGCAACTTTTTGAAAATTTATTATTTGTTTTCTTGCCCCTGATGTTATTGCTTCCAGGAAACAAACATTATGATATTCAGCACTACGTTTCTGTGATAATTCATCGAAGAGAATTTAGTTAAAACAATAAGAAAGAAAAATTAAATGGACTTCCGTGGTGTTGTGGTTAGTATTCCTGACCATGATGCATTCATGGGCTGCCCTGAGTCGAGTGCATAGGTTCAAATCCTGGTTGGTTGCGGCACTCGGCCCACAGTCAACCCAGTTGTTAGTTGAGAAAATGGGTACCTGGCTCAGGCTAGGGCGTAGGGTGTTTCCTGGCACTGCCTCGCTGATGCAGGAAACAGTGGTCAAGTATAATAAATAGATAATTAGATAATGATTATTCTTGATCACTGTTTCCCACATCAGCGAGGTAGTGCCAGGAAACAGACGAAGAAAGACCCATCCTCTCATATACACACATATATATGTATATGCACAGTACAAACATATACATGAATAAATAGATAAATATATTTATTTTATTATTTATTATACTTGATCGCTGTTTCCTGCATCAGCGAGGTAGCTCCAGGAAACAGATGAAGAAAGACTCATCCCCCCCACATACACATATATATACATACATGCACATATATGTACAGTACATACATATACATATACATACATATGCATATACACATGTACATATTCACACTTACTCACCCCCATCCATTCCTGATGCCACCCCGCCCCACAGGAAATAGCATTGCCACCCCCTGCGCCGGCAAGGTAGCACCTGGAGACAGACGGAACGGCCACATTCGCTCACTCTCAGTCTCTAGCTGTCATGTGAATTAATGGGATGGCCTTGATTAGGGCTTCTACTGCCTGTGCCATCTCAGCTAACTCAAAAAGAAATGTTAATTAGTTAAAGTGGACAGTTGCAGTATGTATGGAGAATCAGAATAGAAAGTTTTGGGAGACTGAACAGTATGCAAATGATGGTTTTTCAAAATTAGAAGTTTTTTTTTTTTTTTTTTTTTTTTTTTTTTTTTTTTTTTTTCCAGAATTTAGTCCATGATTTTGCTTTTGAAATATTAAGCACAATTGCTGATTCTTGAAAATTTCAATGATTGAAATTTTGAAGCTCATTAGATAGGTTTTAATCTTTACCAAAGTTTATTCCTAATGAATACACGTAAGCCTTATACCAACCCACATATGTTCCATACAGGTTGATGATGCAGTGGCGATTGACACGGGGGCAGGAGGCTCAAACACGACATTTTCTTGAAGGCTTTTCTGAAGTGGTGCCTTTAGAATGGTTGAAATACTTTGATGAGCGGGAACTTGAACTGTTGCTCTGTGGCATGCAAGAAATTGACATCAATGATTGGCAAAAGCATACTATTTATCGACATTACAATCGATCATCTAAGCAAGTCATATGGTTTTGGCAGGTGAGCTTGTTGGAGTTTCATATAAATTTTGTGGAGATGCTCGTTACTCTTTGGAATCTTCACTTCATTATGTACAGGACTGTACTATTATAAGTTCTTAGTAAACAATAATAGTGATATTATAGCCATAGCAGATAACAAATTATGTGTCCCTTTTCTTCTGCAAATAGAATTATGAGTTTAATAAGAGGTTTAACATACTGTGCAGTTTTTGCCATCTTACAACATTTAGTCTTTTCCCCTCCAACTTCTCCCCAGGTTATTAGAGGTTACATGTTAATAAATTATCACAAGTGTATTTAACTTTCTCATAATTTTTACCTTAAACCTTTTTGTATATTTCAAAAACATATCCAGTTGCAAAGTGAATGTCTATAGTAGCTTTATATTTTCATAACAGACAAAATATGTATAGTATGACAAAATATGTATAGTATGACAAAGAACTAATATGAAATCAGTTGCAGAATTTGTCTATACTTTTTAATTAGTTAATTTGCAATTTTTTCATAAGATAACCTTGTTATTTCTGCTTTTGAAATATTAGAGCTGTTAGACTAGTTCACCATCATTAATTTCTAGTTTACCAGTGAAAATGTGACTGTAGCAGTACATTTTTTCACAAAAGAAATTGGAGAAGTGTTGGTCTGTCAAAGTGTAGAATACAGTGTTTTTAAAATTCTTCAGTGTGGCCTTTACCGTGAGCATATCACCACAGTCTCACCATCACCATCATTACCAACCATCCCCTTCACCACCAAGGGAGGAGAATACCTATGAAAGTTTGGACTGATGATACTTATATCTTTCTAATGAGTTTGCCCCCCCCCCCTCTCTCTCTCTCTCTCTCTCTCTCTCTCTCTCTCTCTCTCTCTCTCTCT
>JAYMFT010226035.1:0-11275 GCA_038088735.1 Panulirus argus | reverse complement strand
AGAGAGAGAGAGAGAGAGAGAGAGAGAGAGAGAGAGAGAGAGAGAGAACTGTGTGGACGTACATAGAAAAGACAGATAACAAAAGACCTATGCCTACTTTATCAGTATAAAATTTACTTCTTTCCTCTGTCGTTTCAAATCTGAGTGGATGAATTACGAAAGAATAATAAGAAGGCTTCCTCCTTACGCTACTCTCGCTCCGGCAACAACAGAAAAATATTATGAGACGAAAAACATGCATTTATGAAGTATGCCTTCATTGAATCCAATAGGTTAGAAGGAAAGCGAACGCCGACGGTAAATCTTACTACTTAAAGTCTTACCCTTTGTTGTACAACAGTATATTCTTAGGGTCTGGAATAAAAAAAAAAAAGATTTCATGTAACTTATTTTCTTCCTTGTAATCATTTATTAGGTACCCGGATTGATAGGAAATAATGGTCTGACCAGTTTTTGAACGTGTCTGTAGTCTTTGCACCATCTAAAACGTTTCACAGTAACTTATTCCACTGTTCAACACACCGATTTTCGAAAATACTTTTTTTCCAGCGTCAGCACTCCATCTATTACCTTTTTTATTCCATTTGTTCTAGTGACTGTGTTTTCTTGTATTTCAAAAAGATGCTTGTGAACTACGTCGTTGAATTTACACCAAATCATAAAAACTGGCGTTGGTTCCCCTCTAGTCTAATGCTTCTTAGAGAAAAGAGATTGAATCTTTCTGGAATCTCTTTTTATAGTAGATTTCTCGGAGTTGGAATAACTTTGCCGCCCATCCTTGCATCCGTTCGTTTTGCCTTATCCCTTTTATAGTCTGGGAATCGGAATTGGATTGTGCAGACACTACGCGCGCATAAACAGTACACACTTCACGTGCACATACTCACAGGAAACATGATAGCACATGTGTACACATTACGCAAACCACGCGCACGCTCAAAGAAATATTAAGCGTGCACGCACAGTACACGCACAACGCACACTCAAAGAGTACACACACTACGACAGCATACACAGTATATACCCCAAGCACGTGAGCGCACACACTACGCACGCAAAGCACACGCACCACGCGCGCCCACGCACACACGTCAGACACATCTTAATACACAGAAAGCATAAAACCCTTCCACCCTCGCCTCGCCCTTTTACTTACGTATACGCTTTTACACTCACACACACACACACACACTCATATATGGACAGAATAACTTAATACATCATGACACTGTACTGCCTTCTGTGATTATCCTACAAACTGATTGAAAAATCCTGGTGACAGGTATTGGTAATATTTGCATATGAGAATATACAATATTCTCTATCATCATATATGATACTCTGCGTCAGAATATGTAATAATCCAGCCCTTCTGGCAACAGATTTATAGCCGCTGATGAGAGCTGCTGCTCACATTTGCATATGCAGAAGCATGGGTTGATATAAGAACGTGGTGAGTTATGTACCCTTGAGAGCAACTTAAGAGCACCACATGGCATCGGGGTCTCACTACTTTAAAAAGAACAAAAAGAGAAAATACCCCGTTGGCCATCATTAGGCCAGGTGCCAGCTGATCACAAGGAAAAAAAAAAATAAAGCCATCAAATGTTTTTCCAGCCATCCTTTGCAGGGTTGGCTAGCCGCCCATACCCACCCTCTCTACTCTTAATTCGCTTCCTCTTCCACTGGGGGTTATTTCTACCTTGGATGTTCTATAAGGAAGGGAAATACCTTCACTTGTTTCATGCGTCAGTAACTAATTCATTCTCTGCCAGCGGAAGGCAACTGTCTCGATCTAATGCTTCGAGGTTCGCCGCCCTTCTCTCCTCTTCAGGCTGCCCGAGACCCCTCTGCCGACGGAGACTAAAGTAACCGCCAAGAAGTGACTGAAATCTTCCCACACGCTGAGTGGTGGATTAGAGCCTCACGTTGCTCTCCATAACGATCCGGATTATGAAAATTATCAAACCGTTCCAAGAAAGACGGAGAGCATTCTCCCAGTGGTCGGGATTCGTTATTTTCTATCCACGCCTCTGTGGCAGATGCCACACAATTTCATTTCACTTTGTCCCTCTGATCACACTCTTGTAAACGTCTCTTGACTCACCACAGCCCCCTTCCGTCCTCCTACTGCCACCTCTAAACCCCAACTATGGCACTTTTAGTAGCGCTGACTAGACCAACTTGACGATTTATTGTTGTTGCGGGAATGGAAGCATATATCCCTTCCTCCTCTATGACCGTCTCATTTTCCAGTCTGTGGTTTAATCATTCTAGTCCGGAGACCATTGAGGGGAAGGGACCTAGCATGTTGGACTTGCAGAAACTCTCCTTGTTAAGAATGTGTAACAACTTTCCTACTTTTTTCATCTATAGTTCTTTCTGGTCACTGACCCCGAAGTATATCTTGCCAACTGTACTTTCTACTGTTTGCTGTCTTTTTTCATCCCCCATTCCGACGGTAATATAACTTCTTTCCTACTAAGAGAGTCACTTGTTTTGGTTTTCTTTTCTTTGACACCAGCTTGGACGACTTTAGCACTTTCTCACCCCCTAATGTACCTCTTACTCATTCTTTGTCACATTCACCTCTTACTAATTCTGCAACTTCCTTTCTAAAGTCTCTACCCTTGTCGTCAGATAAGCAGTTTTCTCACTGGACTTAAAGACTGACGACAGCCTTCCTCATCTTTTTTCAATAGTCTCCCTCTGAACTTAGGTTAAAGCTTTATCGTTGATTCGCCTTTGTTTGGAATCCGAAACTTTTCTTTCGTCTTTGAAAAATGTTTGGTAATTTAGTCCCGCCCATCCCAAAGGTTATTATCGATGGCTCTAACCCAAGTATGGTGTATATCTTTGACTTCCTCCTCTAACATCTCTACTCATATCTCTCGTCAGTCCCATTTCTTTAAGCATCTTGAGTCTCGTTTATCCGTCTGATTATCAGTATGGTTCTTGGATCAGGAACAGAAGAGAAATATTTCTTGTTCTGATATAATCTGCATAACGAGACAGTTTTGCATTGATTTTAAAGTGCTGGAGTCAGTAATCGGAATCGCACTGCTTTCCTTAAGTACCATACATCTTATCTGATGATAAGCTTATTGTTGTTTATGCTCTGAAACATACATTATGTAAAAAACTGTTAGAAATGCAATGTATAGATCTGTAACAGGAGATGGCAGCCATGATGTACAAATATGATTCTATAGGCTACAGATCATCCTGTGACCACTAGGACACGAAATAAGTATATACGTTAGTAAACTCACAGAATGCCATCGTGCTTGCAGGGAGGTAACCATAATCTTAGACAGGGTCTGAAATGTAAATGATTTTTCGTTATACATGAACCTGAGTTCCAGTTCCAAGCAAATCGTAGACTGATACACAACATTTGAGTTCGGTGTCTTCTCAAACCTTATGTGCATCGCGTGTCCAAGTGCTTTTCTGTAGATCCTTCTAATTTCTCCTTACACTATCTTGTTAATTGATGCAACATATGTCTGTCACAAGCATATAGCAAGTTTATGGTAAACCTGAGGGTCACAACAGCGCACTTATCTCTTCGGGATGTTTCGAATGTAGCACTTGGCTCAATGGAAGAGGAAGTGTTGAGGAGGAATATGTAAACGATGCGTGAAACGACGCTAATATTCCATAGATAAAGAGAAAGACTATAATCAAATTTCTAAAATCTCCTACAGGATATCAGGTACATCAACAGTGTGACAAACAAGAAGACGAACACATTGCCTCATAATGTTCACCAAACAAAATTCTTTTAAAGAGTATCTGTAATCCGTTTAAACAATGTACATGCGGGGCCATGTGCAAGTTCCACAGGTAAACCAGCGGTCAGAATATCTACCCAGACACAAAAGATAAGACATTCACATACGACATAAAGGGTTGTATGTTCTGTTCGTAAGCAAATCGCCACTCCCTTCATTTGAAGATAGCCATACCCTAATTTTTCACCGTTGTTTGGAGTCCCAATCAAATTCAGTTGATACAGTAATCTGGGATTTTCTGATTATCTTTAATATGTCTTATGCAACAGTGTGTAGCTGTAAGCTTGCGTAATTCATATTTTGGGAGATGGTAGTGAGTTAATGTTAAATCTGGAACTGGAGCTATTTCTCCATTTTAAGAGTTGATTTACTATTTCTCGTAATTTCAAGTTTGATAAACTTCATTAAATGAATATTACAGCGCCTCTGAGAACGGCTATACAACTTTTGCGGTATGATAGAGTGGTCTTTGACCTGACTATCGTGCTCAGAGGTCATACGAACTTACTTAAATGGTTCATCTACTGGCCGTATGGCAGGTACGTTCATCATTAATAACCAATACTTCCTTCCCTACTCAAGTATCATGAACAGGAGAAAATGTTTGAGGAACCTCGCTATGCGAGCCATGACTATTGATCTTAAAGCTAGCAACCGATACGATAAAGCAATGACTACCAGAGAAGAAAACGGAAGAAATCTACGATGAAGCGTGTGCTAATAAGGTATAAAACAGCGAGCTAATGTGGCCTGGACCAGAGAGAGAGAGTGTGTGAGGGGTGAATAAGATCGGAGAAAGTACGAGAAAATAAAAATGAAATTGCGAGGGGACGAACAGGACTCCGTAATGTAATGAAATGAGAGGATGTACGATAGGTAGGAAAGAGTACCATGGATAAGACGGAGGAGGAGGAGGAGGAGGTAAAGAAAGATAGAAGGGAAAAAAAGATAGTGAAGAACAAAAGATGAAAGGGAAAGGAAGATGTGTTGATGTAACGAGGGAATAGCCAGGCACCATAAGTAGAAGGAAAACAAAAAACTTTCAAGAAAATGCAAAATGGTAGTAGAGTTTAGTTTTTCAAGCGAATGCCTCGTTCTGACCTATATACCTCTTACGTATGCACTATGGATCTCCACCTCATGTGCAAGACATCATCCGTCATAATGGAAGATACATACAACAACTGGATTATACTAGAATTCGCCAGCTGTGTTTACTGAGAGAGAATTAGCAGTGTGTTCCAAGGAAAAATTGTCACCTTCCAGCGCGACACAGCTTTTGAAAGTGAAATATGAATGGGTGGAAATATCTGGAAAATACCAAAAACATCTATATTCACTCTCATGGCCAATGGTGAAATTTACTTTAAGTTGAAGGCCAGGTTAAGTTCGAAGTTAAGCCATTAAACCGTATTATATGGGGGCAAACTGTGAAAAAATCCAAACTAAAATCGTGGGTCTTTATGCTGGAAAACAACTGTAAAGAATTTCAACAAGTAACTTCTTTAGGTCTTCCAGTTTTTGACAAAGTTGAAGGATGAATTCCCGACGACGAACAAAGCGATCCCGGAATGTCTGCCGTGCTAAACAAGCGACACAAAAATGGAACTTCGAAACAATGTATTTTTTCGTCTTTAGTCGGATCGTAAATTTCCCTCTCATTAGCGGTGAAAATGCCGTTCGAATCTCGCAAACAAGAGAGCCATTGTTCAGCAGTAGTACTCCAGCTGCTGCTGAGTACATCATACGAACTTAAGCAATATGATTTTTGCAGTTATTTAAGCAGTAAGCATTGCTGTGGTAACTGTACCTCCTATGGCTACTCATGTTATTATAGTTACTGTTACTAATGTACCTGTATTACTGTCGCTGTTACTGTTCTCGTTGCTTGTGCAGCTGTTATATCTATTCAACTTCCACCAAAGCTGCTCTGGTTGGCTTCATTGGTACAAAAACCACACTGCTACCGATACTATTCATGACACTCTTGACACTGTTGTTTCTGCTACTACAATTCCTTCTACACTTGCTGCTTCTGCTACTGTTGCTCCGAGTACACTTGCTGCTGCTACTATACTATTATTACAACTACTACTACTACTATCACTATTACTACCTCTACAACTACAGATACTACTACCATTACAACCGCTGCAACTACACCTACCACTATTGCTGCCGCTACAACTACATCCACTATTACTATCATTACCGCTCAAGCTACAACTTCTTCTACTATTACTGCTGCTTGTTATACTTCCAACTCTGACTACTGCCGCTGGTGTTGCACCAGCTTCAACTAACTATCACTCCCGCTCTTGTCACACTCTGAAACGATACAACACATAACTGCATAAGAATGCGTGCAGCGGCTTAGATGATTCAGCGCCAGAAATCAATGAACCGACGACTCATGGGGAAGACGCAGTTCACTGGGGACTCGACCAAGGAACCTCCTCAACACAAACTGCACAATAATTTGCAAAGAGGAAATTCCCTAGCCTTGGGGGTCGCCCCAGAAACTGGCCCGGGGAAAGCAGTAACAAGATCGACTCTGAGCCAGCAACCTCACCTACAGCCACAGCCAACAACCCCTCTGGGATACACATCTCTCCACCATGGCTCACCAACCACTGCCTAGAACACTAACCACGCAGCTACACCGTGAGTGCATATGCCATCGATCAGCTAATATCTACGAGTTCGTATCGGATGAATATTATAAATCTGTATGTGTCCACATCCGTAATGATCTTACTTTGTCCTGCGTAACTTATCAGACATTACAAACTGACTGCCTGAAGCCATGTTGAAGACGTCACCCACACAACTCTAGTGCCACCCGCACACGTCTCGTGCCGCCCACACAGCTACGTTCAATGCAACCCATACATTTCTGATGGGATACATTGTAGCTAAGAAGGAAAACGCCACCCACACACCTCCTTGTGCCAGCCATACACAGTCATATACCGTCCGCATATCCATAATGCCGCCTACATACCACCAACACCGCTCATACTCCCACGGTGCCACCCACTGCCCCTGGCGCCTCCCACACGTCCCAAGGACCGCCCACACACAAAGGAAAGGAAGGGATTAGAGAAAGACTCGAACTCTGCCTGGGAGCCATAACCCTAAGACTACCTCCGAGGAGTCTTGCTGGGGGCCTACGACCCCACAACTACCTCCGCCATCTTGCCGGGGAGTTAGGCCTTACAGTTATCCCCGACCTTCGTCATACCTTAGTAAGGAGGATCAGTTTAGAGCTTTGATACCTAACAGATCATTTTACAACTTTAATATGTAACAAGTAATCATTAAGTAATTCAGTAATTATTTTCCGGCCTGCCGACCTCATGCCATGTCACCTGTTCTCCAGGCATATTAACAAGTTAACCATTCCAGAATTTGATATTTGGAATCTGCTAGCCAAATACTGTGGTCAGGTTTCTTCTATGAACGTGGATATCTCTCTAATCAAAGTGGATTGCGCGGGACCACGCACATCAGATATCTTTGGTCTTTAACAAACAGGCTAACTTCTTCATAAATAGCCTGGTTACTTTAGAGACTTGGGAATCCACTGCATCTCTTTTCAGTACACAAAATTTCGAGATAGATACCTTCATTGTACGCCAGACCTCTGGCGTGAACACGATATCAACCAGTTCATAAAGAAACTTTGAGGTAGTCCTCCAACATCTTAGACCCTACAACAGTGGCTAAATTCCTAGTGATTTTAACTTAATGATTGTGATTGATAAGGTACATGATTCTGTGGGGTTACTGCTGTCTTCCCACCTCTTCCTAAGGACATCCCGCCCTAGGTAGAGTAACTATCATCGATGTTAGTATCACCTCCAATTCTGAAGTGTATCCCACCCCACTGGAAGAAAGAATAAAAGCGTTACAATCAAGGATATCCCGCTAGAGCAACAAACATTAGTGGTACCATTACCGAGCGTAATGAATACCAGTTACCATCATCGAGTGTATCCCGATCAACTATAGCAATCAGTACCAATCAGTGTTACCATCACAGACATCACCTGATCCTCAAGACATACACTCAACGACGCCAGTACCTTTACTCCATCAATAGTATAAATACAATGAACTATTAAGAACTAAAGAAAGGTTCATATGTAGACACTAAATCCCGAATTATAGGGGGTGTTGGTGATCATCATACCAAGGAACTACCATAAGAGAGCTTTGTCAAAAGAACTGCACCTGTAGTTACGAATAATATCCTTCTGAATGCAACATACCTGATAAATGCACAAGCACACACACACACACACACACACACACACACACACACACTAGAAATAGTGAAAAACAGACCAGATAAAAATTTATTTACGAGGCTTGCTGGCTGGTGGCCATTGACGCTTGTTACACATCGTAGACCATACTGTGTTGCTCTTAGTGCTGTCATCTGCACAGCAAAAGGTACGCTCTTACGAATTAAGCAGGATGTCCACATGAAAAGAAAAATTACCCCTCTTATCAGAAGACAGAGAATATCCAGAACCCCCTGACTGTATCTGTAGATAAGGATGATAATGACCCCGCTGAACGACCAATTGCTAACCCAAGTGAAAACAGCTCATAGGTCTAAAACCAGGACAACCTTCGTTTACGCAGTTCCTTGCCTCAGTTACAGAAATTCTGGACGAGAAACCTAAGACATTCCTACTGGAGACCTCTCCAAGAAATACTGTCTCTCACCACACTTTCAGAAAAAGAGAACTGACGATGTAACGCACTCATCTACCCAACTGTGTGTCAGTTCCATAAAAAGACATACACTTACCGAGCAGATGAAACCTGTGGAGGTAATTCTTACATATTAGGGTAAGAATCCCTTTCTTATAAGAAACTATCGACCTCCATCTATCCTTCCCTCTTCCTCTCAGCAGCATTACCTCAGCAGTCTGTCCTGTGAAACTTGAACTGCCTCAGTGCCCAGAATAAATGTATGCAGATGTACAGTAATCATGAGTTAACAAAAATTTCTTAAGGCCTACAAATACTATAATTAAGTGGCTGTGATGAGCATGGTGCCACATGTCTCGCAAAAGACCTATGAATACGACCGTAAACTATACACAGTATCTCCCCATTGTCAAAACATTGTAGACTTTCTTTTATCAGCACAGTGACCCAAGGACTGGACAATTATAGTTCATATCTTGACCAGTATTTGTGCATTATGTTCCATGGTAAAAACAGTATGATGATACAAATACCTATATTTGGTATTACAAATATAAACAATGACAAAATATTAGATATACAAATTATAGAAATGATAATAATCAATAATGATAATGCTAATAATGATAAAGCAAGAGACATACAAACGCTATATCCAATTTCCTAGATGTTATCCTGAATCTATGTTCATGATTAGCCTGACACTACTACACTTGGGAGTCTAAAGCCAGGCTCATGAATACAACAAAAGAAACTGTACTCACTGACTGATGACATGATCTCAGACGTAAGCACCTAGGATGACTTACCTGAGGAAAGAAAGATTTATTAAAGGCATGAGACAAAACCATCTGCTTTGAATTAGCTGTTGCCCTAACAGTACGCCACAAACATCAATCAACATATAATAATCTTTTAATGATGCATACTTATATTATTCAAGCTAATCACTTAAGTCTTCAACAACTTGAGCTTCATGTAACAGGCGGAAACGTAAATTGCCTGTCTTCAGCAGGCACAAACAGTAAGTTAAAACACACCTGCAGAATATCTAGTTTAACCAATAACCACGGCAAAAGAAAGAAGTTGTTATGTCATTTACCTGAGAATTGAAGGTACATTGGTATTGTGTTCTGTGTTTTGAACGCACGTATATATAGGCTGTAGTTTTATAGATAATGTAACAAAAATAAAATCTACTTTGATCTCTAGGAAAAAATTTTACATGAAGTTACCTTACTCAAGAATATTATAATCCAGGGACGTTCCGACAGTAACCGGAGCCCTCAGGCCAACTGGGGTTCTGGGTCCTCTGGTTATAGATACTTCCTGGACGCGGATTCAGTTACGGGCCTCCTTCCCTGAAAGCCCGGGCCCTCGGTTCATGCCCGAATGCCAAAAGTGCTTCATCCGCCAGGTTGCGCCAGGAACCGACGAAAAATGGCCTCATTGGTTCACATCCATTCTCCAGCAATCATGTGTAATGCACCAAAACGACAGCCCTCTCTCCATAACCATATTCATATTCGTAGAGATTAGAGGCTGCTCACCCATGATGTCGCTATTACAGTTGGGGTAACACGCTGAGACGGCAATGTCTTCTCTAACGGATAAACTCTAGCTACTTCCCTCTTTTGGACTACATTGACACAGTTCACTAAGAAAACCTGGTGAACAGCATTATTAAAATGTGTGTGTGTGTGTGTGTGTGTGTGTATGTGTGTGTATAATCGCCTATTCTTACACTCTTGAGGCCCTATCTCTTAAACTTTCTCTATAATCATGCAACTTAAAATTTTGTGTGCTGTCCACATTTACAATCTCATAACTCGGCTTATTCCATTCATTAACTACTGTTACACTCTAGAGTACTTTAAAGTGCTACCAAGTTTCTTGCTTAATATCATGTTATGGTCTTTGGCTGACGGTGTCAGATTTAAAACTTAAAGGTTGCGATAAGGTCACCTCCAATTCTTCTCCCTACCATGGTGGATGAGTTCAAGGCCTCTATAGTTTTCCTATAACTCATTCCTCTCAATTTTGGGTCGATCTTTCTTGCTCTCTTCTGGACCTTCCCTATCAGTTCTTCGTGCATCTTTAAGTTCTGTAACCAAACCTGAGCAGTATATTCTAGATTTGGCCTATGTAGGATGTGGACAGCTTGCTTAATACTTTACCACCTAAAATACCTAAATGTTGTTCTAATATCCTCCAGCAGACAGTCTGTCTCCTTAAAGATTCTTCTGAGATGGTGATCTGGCGACAGGTTAGGTACAACGTCAACTCCTGAGTTCCTTACACACACATTTTTGCTACTTATTTCATACTGGAGGATTTTAATATCGACGCCTGTATGTGTGTGTGTGTGTGTGTGTGTGTGTGTGTGTCTGTGTGTCTGTCTGTCTGACTGTGTCTGTCTGTCTGTCTGTGTACACATACGAGCACCTATGACGAGATTTTGCCTTACGCTTATCCGTATTTTCACTATTCCACACTGCTGTTGTTTCTCTTGCCGCCACAAACGCTGCTTACTTGCCCATCTTGAGGCAATTCGGAAGTGTTTTAAATCACTTGTTTGGGCTTCATGCAGGAGCTTTGGATGTTTAATCTTTTAATGTATCTTAATCTCGTTGAGCCTATCACTGAGTCTCTCCATCTTTCTAGCATAGCCCTCAAATATTTATGGAGAGAGAGAGAGAGAGAGAGAGAGAGAGAGAGAGAGAGAGAGAGAGAGAGAGAGAGAGAGAGAGAGAGAG
>JAYMFT010226024.1:0-10000 GCA_038088735.1 Panulirus argus | reverse complement strand
GAACGACACAGCTAATTATCTCGTTAAATGACCAACAATATTGCTATCTCCCTAGAGGAACCCCAAAGCTGCTATCTTATAACTGGTACCACAACCCTGCTATGTTGTTACAGGAGGGACAATACTGCTATCTTGTTACTGGTGCAACGGAACTGCTATCTTGCTACAGGAACAAGAACACCGCAAAATACTTCGTTATGGGAACGACAGTACAGCCAATTATCTCTTTAGAGCAACGATAAAGCTGTAAATTATCTCGCTAAAGCAACGATAACACTGCTAACTATCTCGCTAAAAGCAACGACCTGCAGCAGACGTCTCTCTAAATCATCTCCTTCGTTTTCCTCGCTGTTGGCAACAGAGGCGGAGTCCGTGCGCGCGCGTGTTGGTTAGTCCTGTGGTGGCCTGCCACGCCACTGTATGACACATATGTAGTCAGCCTTGAAACACGTGAATTTCCCTTTTGTCCTACGAGAGAGAGAGAGAGAGAGAGAGAGAGAGAGAGAGAGAGAGAGAGAGAGAGAGGAGGGCCTTAGATATATCACCCAAATTTCCAACCGCCACCTCTGGTCGTCATCATTCCCACTTTAACCCCAAAAACTTTTATAATGACTCTCCTGAACAGCTTGGGCTAACGTCAACCCCAGGCGGGCAATATGACCCATCAAATAACTATAATCACGACTCCATTACTCCCAAAAGTAAAGAACCTTCCACCTATGGCGTGCCGCAAGGCTTGGAACCTGGGAAAACCGCTCCTCTTGTTCTGTGCACCACATGGTTAGCCAGAAGGACTGGGTTAATACCTAAACATGTTTGCGGATGATGCCAAGGTGGTGGGGAAAGTACAGAATGATGAGAACTGCATCAACTTACAAGGGGACCTAAACACTCTCCACCGCTCGCCTGATATACAGATGATGAAATTTAACCTAAGTAAATGTAAAGTAATGAGGATGAGAAAAAGGGAAAGTAGGCATCAATGGGAATATTATCTAGCAGGAAATACCCTGATGGAATCTATCTGTGAAAGGGACTTGAGAGTTGAGATCGTCCCTACCCTGTTGTCAGAACCCCACCCTTGGAAATGCGAAAAGGAGACAAATTGTCAGCTATCAATCGCTAGAATCATTCTTCTAAGCATATATCACACATGGAAATAAGTTCAGCAAACCATTCACATCGAATATCATACCATCACAGCGAATATTACACCATCACAGCGAGTTTTTTTATTTTTAACCAAAACTAGAACATCTTTTTTAAGTTTGGTCACTGCACTTAAAGAGGCACGAGGAACTAACTTCAGAAGACCTAAAGAAGGACAACAAGGAAAGGGCCTGATCTAAGAGAGCTTACTTACAGTGAGAAGTTAGACGAGTGAGGGGTGACTTGATCACAACCTTTGTTTCCACATCAGTTTGACAATGTGGACAATCAACGGTTCTTCGAAAGTTTCAAAGACAAAGAGGTTCCTACGGCCGGCCATAACGAGAAACTAGGTAAGAGACGTGCTACGAAAACAGATCAAGAAGGACTTTCACAATATAGAAGAGAGTTTGTAGAATGAAACAAAGGGAATATCAAAAAAGGAAATGTCAAAGGTTCTGTGAAATATACCATGAACGCGTAGGACCATGTGTACATCTAGCCTCAAAAACAGAGGAAAGGTTAAGAAAGAGGGAGGAAAGCAAAGGAGCTTCGAGATGCGCTGCGACAAAGATACAGGCGACACCCCAGTCAAACAACATTTGTAAGGAACGGGCATTGCAGGATACGAGAAAGGGAACAAAGAAACTTCTGAAAAGAATATCGTGCACAAGGCAGGAGAAAATCCAACATTATGTCCATAAATTCACCAGGAATAGACGGGGAGCGAATCAGGCTGTTATTTTGAGTAAAAGAAAAAAATATATATAGGATAATGTAAGGATCCGTGAGGAACTGAATGACAGGTTCGAAAGTGCTTTCACAGTGGGAGACAATACAGCCCCAACACCAGTGAGATGGAATGAGGAGGAGGTTTGGAAAACACCGAGATATTTAGAAAAGAAGATAACAGAATATAAACGGGTCTTCACTCATTCAAGGCTCATGGTCCAGCAGACATTTCACCGCATGTGCTGAAGATGTGCGGTTACACTTGACAATACAGTTCAAGATAACACTGGAGAAAGGGAAAGTGCCAAGAAAGTGGAAAAGGGCAAACATCGTACCCACCTATAAGAAAGGAGACTGGGAAGAGGCGTTCCGGTTTCGCCGAGGAGTGTGGTCTGTGAGGTACTGGAAAAGATAATCTGAAAACAAATGGACGACTTACTGCACAGGAAAAATGATCTCTGTGAGAGTCAACGTGGGTTTAGGGAAAGCAGGTCGTGCGTAAAGAACCTCTTATATTTCTACGAGAAAGTGTGCGCTCAGTATCCGACAAAAGGGAAAGCGGGGTGGATTCTATGCACTCCAACAGCCTGAGAGCATTTGACACTACACCACAGGGGAGGCAGATTAAGAAGGTAGATCACAAAGGCAGGAATGAAAGGGAGATTCCTCCGGTGGACAGAAGATTATCGTAGTGGAAGGGAACAAAGGACGCACGTCAGAGGAGCCTTCTCTAAAATGGGTTGAGGTCGCCAGCAGACTGTTGCAGGGTTTTCTTCTGGGTCCGTTACTCTTCTTGATCAACGTGAATGACTTGCCTGAAGGTAAAGCTTCCTTGCTGAACATGTTTGTAGATGATGCCGAGGGCATGAGGAGTGTGAAATACACAGAGGGCTGCATCAACTTACAAGGGGACCTTGACAGACTCCAAAGCTGGTTTAATACATGGTTGTTGAAGCTCAACTCCAGTAGATGTATAACCATAAGAATGGGAGACAGTGGAAGAAGGCCTCAGTATGAATCTTATCTCGCGGAAGATAAACTGCGGGAATCTATGTGTGAGAGGAACCTGGAAAGATTGTATCTTCCCTACCCTGTCTCCAGAGTTTAACATTACGTGAATAGTTATGAAAACAAACTCTCTACTGGAAAATATCAGAATAGCTTTCAAGTGTATGGATAGGAAAATGTTTAGCAAGCTGTTTTCATCCTACATAAGGGCAAATACAGAATATGAATCACAAATGTGGGCACTGCACGCAAAGAAGCACAAAGGGGTAATAGTAAAGGTCCAGAGTAGGACAACAAAGCTGGTGCCACAGCTGAGACAGCTGAATCGAAGAAAGTCTAGGAGCCGTAAATCTACCCAACATGGAAGAAAAAAAGTGAAGAGTGACCTGTTCATAACCTTCATGTTTCTGAACCGGATTGACGACGCAGACAGTGAACAGTTCCTCGAGTTTTTAATGTGAAATTCGACAAGAAACTTGTTCAAAAAGATGTAACGAAGAACCTCTACGGTATAAATGTGGTGACTGAATGGAACAGATGGAACGAGGATGCGATAAGTGCGGACGGCATAATGAAGTTTAAAGGCTATACGAGAGTAGAGAATGTTCAAGAGACGGGGACCCACGAGTGTACAATTCCCTCCGCGTATATATAGTAAAAATACGTAATTACACACACAAAGACTTACCACGACACAAAGAAAAAGACATATACACGCATGCTGCATATAGCACACACACACACACACACACATTCATCATTGTGTATACCACGAGGAAGACACCTGATACCGGTACAAGGGCGAGCCCTGGGCCGTGCGTGGCTGCTCGCTCCTCTTTTGTGCCTGGCTTCAGATGTTGCGGCCTTTGTGGCCGGCCCACAGTCGCCTCTCGTATTAGCCTTCTCTCCTCCTCATTCTGACTCTCACATGATTACTGTGTGAATATCATACACGTGTATCCGGCACAACGAACCCAAAGAGAGACAGAGGCCGTCGCACACACATATAAAGACGTCTGTCTCTCAAATACGACACAGACTAGGGATGGGTCCCCACGAGTGAAGAAGTGCCTTTCCTCATACAACATGATCACAGTCCAAGAGTGTCTGTCGCTAATCCACGAGTTTCTGATCTCTTCCACAACCACAAACAGTGGTCTGTTGCTGTTTTAATTCATTTGCATTTAACCCTTGAGTACAGTCCTGTGACAACTGGAGACAGTAATCTCTCTCACACACACCTTCCATCGTGACATCCTCTCCTCCAGCGATGTCTGCCTCCTCCGACCCTTCCCACCTCTCCCTTCCTTTCGAATCTCCTCTCCTCACACGGCCTCTTACCAACCACACTCCCATCCCCTTCCCTCACCCTAAAAAGTATTCAGAGGCTCGCTTTCCGAACCCCTCCATCTTATCCCTTATCTGTCGCCCCCTACAGGTACACACGCGAAGCTAAACGTAAGAGGAGGCAGCGTTCTTGGGGTTGTGTTTAAGTCATCGTCTGCAGCTGACGAGGAGGTTCTCTCTACATCAGGAGGTCTTGGCGTGTGTGTGTGTGTGTGTGTGTGTGTGTGTGTGTGTTTTCGGCCTCCGTCAGTAACTGAAGAAGGGAGCTCTGCTCATCCGTGACCCGCCTTTGACACTGGGTCGATCCCATTTAAGTGAAAGTGTTTTCTCTGGATCGATCTCGGCTAACTGACAGTCTTTTCCGTGATCCCGGTTAATTGAGGTTGTCTTTCCCCGTAAGTCCGGTTAACTGATAGCTTTCCCGTGGTCATGGATCACTAACCGGTTAAAGAGTCTTCCTCAAGGTAGTGACACTAGTTCTGTTGTGATCCCCTCTGCCATCCTTGGGTTAACCAGGGATCCAACAAATCACCTCTGTCATCCACCACCTGCCAACGTTCACCCCTCAGGGCGCATGCGCACACCATCTAAGCATCGCACAAGTTGTACCATCCACCGTGAGGTGGATGAATTAAAGAAGTGTTCACTTTCAGTACTGAAGGTGTTCACAGTTACTGCAATCCTGCCCTCAGTGTCAGCCAATGGGAAGACGGCTGGAAAGTTCCTGCCTTCTGTGTCAGCCAATAAGACGACGGGTGGATGGTTCCAGCCCTCAGTGTCAGCCAATAGGAACATGGATGGAGAGTATCTGCCCTAGGTGTCAGCCAATAGGAACACGGCTGGAAGGTACGCCATCAACCGATTGGAGAGAGGCCTTCAACGCTCCACAGCATGAAGCGCCGGGGAAACAGTCAACTGAACGTTCCAGTCAGACGGCACACTTCCCTAAGGCTAAGTCGTCCATATGAGAATGAAAGAGATTAAGCCTCAGGGCAAGAGGTGGCGCTGCCTCTTCCTGCTTCCCAGAGAGGAATAATGAAGAGGTGGGGCGGTCGCTCATGCACTGAGGGACAAGCGTTTCCAGTTGGCTGGAAGCCATTACAAAGGCTTTACATCTGGAACACGACGGCACGACCCTTTTGGCTATGATGGGTCCGGCCTTTGACCTGAACCTTGAAGGTCGTGCTCAAGGCTCGCGGCGTCGTCCTCAAGGTGTTAAAAGCTGCCTAATGTTTATGTTCTCCTGAAGGCGAATACAAAGGCCGAGGCACCTCGAACACACACACACACAGAAAGAACGTTGTAGCTTAGGTCTTGCCTATCCAGGTATGGTCGGTTGTAACTTGCGATCCCCCAAGACTCCTGCTGGGGTTGTAGCAATACGATGTCCTCCTCCCAAGTATGTTACGATGCAACCTAGCGCGGACTTCCAAGACGGTGCTTGTAGCCAGCCGAATAGTACGTCCCTAGATGTGATGTGTTGTCGTCTAACCCAGCCCTCCGACCACATTAGCTGTGTGTTCCAACCGAGCAATACGTGTCCCCAGCTACGATATATCACAGCAGAGGTGTGTCTCCGGCTGTGTTAACATGCTCTAGCCCAACCCAGCGGATACCTAGCCAGATGCTGGGTGCCGTAGGCCTGTAACGGCCGTGGACACAGTCAAGAGGGCTCGTTACCATCACGATGCTCTGATATATTCGTTGGGTCAGCTGCCCTAACGAACGACGGGGGTGGGAGGGAGGGAGGCCCCTTCTGACTCGCTCGGTAAACAAGATCGCCACTACAGATTGGAGGAGGCGTTGCCACACACCCGCTGTGCTGTTCTCCCTCCACCTGCTGGAGACCCACGTGAGCACTGAGGCACGAGAGGCCCTTACCTATGATGGCCTTTGGACAGAGCCTTAAGGGCCGTACCGTCGTGCTCAAGGGCCAACACATCTTACAGCTCGCTGTACACACCACAGGGCATCGCCATGGCCCTCCTTGCACACCCAGAATCCAGAGAGCCAGCGGCTGGATGGTACTTGAAACCCTGGAACGGAACAGCTCTTGGGACGACGCCTTCCCCCGAGCGAAGGGCCGCCTAAATGAGATGATGGAACCACACAAGAGAGAGGCCTTTACGAACTGGCGCAGGGGAATCGATGGGGAAATACACTCGCGATGGAAAATGGAAAATACTGAAGGGTAAGAGCATCACACACACACAGCCACGGGATCAGATCTGCATAATCCTAAAAACAGATAAACAAGTCCCGGAGATGCTCCCCCTCAGCAACTGCGATGCCAAAGTCACAACTGAAATGCCTCAGTCGGTTGGTTACCTTCGCCACGAAATCGGCAAGACAGGAGATGAAACGACGTATGTCAGAACAGGAAGCGTCAATGGGATGAAACCATTACCTATGTGTAACATACGTGCGGATCGCTCAGGAACATATATGATAGGACAAAGGAACACACCCTTCACATGACCAACAGATCCCTGTCACTGGACACAACGAACAATTCCCTCAACACGGATCTGGAAAATGTGGACGTCTGCGTGGGCTGCCCTTTGACCTGACCTCCAGTGACCAGGTAATCATTCCCCTGCGAAGAAGAGGAGCAACAAGATGACATTATCACCTCAAAGGGAGGCTATAAAGCGACTTTTATTTTGGGAGTCGGCACATTCCCGGGTCAGGGGTGAGGCAGCCCATATCGGTTTCATGTAATGGGTGTGGCCGGAGCTCACAGCGCAGTGTGGGATGTAAGGGTGACCTGTGGGAGGCTACAACACAACAGATCCTTGTAAGGAGGTTCTTAAGAGTATGGCCGGGGTCGTGTTTGGGAAGACGGGGCTCTAGTGGGGAGGGCTGGCCATGGTGGGGAGGGCTGGCCATGGTGGAGGGGGCTGGGCCACGGTGGGGTTGGGTGGAGGGGGGGACAGGCCTTGGCGAAGTAAACAACAGAATCCTTTCCATTCATTACCCACCTGAACAGGCACGACGGCGGCCTCTGATTGGCGCACTTGATTATAACGCCCCACGCGGACTACCGATGAGCTCACCTGATTGGTGGATTAATTAAGCCAGTCATCGCAGGCTAACGATCGGCCCCTCTGATTGGAGAGTTCATCACGTCATTCCTAACAAACCTACTACGCTCCTCTCTAACTAGATGAAGTCAAAACCTACCATTCTCGATTTCTTTCCCCTGGTCTTAAAACCTTGGGGACAAACCGTTATATACATTTTTTTTCCGAATTTCGCAGTTTCCCGCGTTACCGAGGTAGCGCCAGGAACAGACGAAGAAATGGCCTCATTCGCTCACATACATTCTCTAGCTGTCATGTATAATGTATGGAAACCAGAGGCCCCTATTCAGAGCCAGTCCCCAAAGACCTTGCCAGGGTTTCCTTTGATGACGTCATATGCCTTGATTTAGCATCATTCCAATCTGCTCTAACCAGTGCATGCCTCACACCCTCCTACATGTTTAGGCCCCAGAAACTCAAAGCCTCTTTCACCCCATTTTTTTTCCATCTCGTTCTTGTTCTCCCCCTCCCCAGTGTTCCCTCCACTTCTGAAACGTATACACTCTTAGTCTTTCCTCACTCACCCTCTCCACATGTCCAAACCATTTCAGCAAACTCTCCTCACCTCTCCCAACCATATTCCTCTTCCTACCATGCCCGTCTCTTACCCTGTCATTCCTTACACGATCATCCCTCCTTGCACCACAACTACATACTGTCCTCTAGCGTTTCATTTCCCACGCATTCGCTCTCTTCTGTATTCTTTACTGTACGGCCCACGCCTCGCATCCTTACATCGCCGTCGGGACGACTCTCCCATCAAACATACCCATCTATGCCTTCACAGTATCCTTTCTTCGTGCAACTCTCGAACGCACCAAGGAACTTTGTCCCCTAACCTACCCTCCGGTTCACTTCATCTTGCACGGTTCAATCCGCCGACATGTCCACTGCTAGGTATCTAAAGCACCCCAATTCCTCTCGGTTCACTCCATTCAAACTCGCACTCAAACCGACCTGTCTCTCTGCCACGCTAATCCTCATTACCTTTCTTTTACTCGCATTATCTCTCATACGCCTCCACTCACACACTCCTAAACTCAGATACGAGTTTCTGTGGTTTATCACTCGGGTCTGCCACTAGAGCCGTGTTATCAGCAAACAGCAACTGACTCAGCTGCAGGGCTCACACTACCAAGTGATTGCAGACTCGCCTCTTTCTCTTAAGATCCTTGCATCTATTTCTCTCACGACTCCGTCAGTAAACAGGCTAAACAGCCATGGTGACATCACACTTACTTATCGATGACCCACCTCACTTGAAATCATTTCACCTTCTCTCTTCCTGCTCCACACTGGTTTCAGCAGCTTTCCACCAACACCTGATCGATACATCCTCTACCACTCCTGAATTTTGAATTCACTAATATCTATGATCACACACACACACACACACACACACACACACACACAGTGGTTAGCTTTACTACCCCTGATGAGTCAGCAAGGGACAGCCCGAGATCGGTCCCACAGGGGGCTTAAATTCTGGGCGCGGCAGTCAATCCACACCCAACCCAGGTGTTCACCTTCCCCTCGGGGCCGATTGATGAGAGGGTACCTGGCTTAGGCTAGTGTGTGTGTGTGTGTGTGTGTGTGTGTGTGTGTGTGTGTGTGTGTGTACGAGTAAAGACATGGTAAAACTTATACATAGTTATGAATACGGAGCAACACACGAGAAACTCTCCCCGTTATACAAAAATAGTAATCACACAGTCAATCGCTGACGAACAAACAGAAATAAAAAACTATGTATCTCTCTCTCTCTCTCTCTCTCTCTCTCTCTCTCTCTCTCAGCCCTGGAACACACGAGATGCAAGTGTTGGTCATAACCACACCTTGGCAGTTATAAGGTAGATATTACTGGGCTAAATGACAGGGACAAGAGCCCAACTGAGGCTTAATTATGACACAATCACAGTAATTAGGGCTTACGGGGAGGGCCGTGCCGGGGAAATTACTGCCCGGGGAGGAGGAACACCCACAGCTCTACATGTGGGGAGGAGGGTGCTGGGGGAAGAAAGGTTAGGAAGAGAAGAAAAGTGAGGCAAAGGAAAGGGTATTGATGACCCGGTCCTGCATCCTGCGAGAATCACTGTGTGGGACACACAAATAATAAATAATAATAATAATAATAATAATAATAATAATAATAATAATAATAATAATAATAAAGGTAATAACAACGCAGGGAGGAAAGTTAGATCTTAACAAAACACATGGAAGAGCCAGCAGCAGGTCTCGTAATAAAAAGAAAAAATGGAACTAAAGAAAACAGGGTACGAAAAAAATGGGGGACTAAATACAATCAGGAGACAAGATGAGAGCCCTGGGAAAATGTAAACAAGTTCCTGAATCGTGTCTAACACACATTTCAGTGACAATACTTCTCCCTCATCTAGACTTAACTGTGTTACTCGCCTTCAGTCGTACATCGCAACGATGGGAATAAATAATAGAAAAAAACATACATACAATGTAATATGTACTAATCATGATGGATACAATACTTTGTATAGGATGGTATATATTTCATACTACCCTCGAGAGACTTTACTCAATGGTAATGTAAACCAGTTTTTTTTTTTTTTTTTTTAAGGCTCCAGTCACGGACAAAAATCCAAATCAAGTCCGGGCCCTAATTGAAATATAGAGAGAGTTGAGAAATTGGGAAAAACAGACAG
>JAYMFT010226023.1:0-25057 GCA_038088735.1 Panulirus argus | reverse complement strand
ATATATATATATATATATATATATATATATATATATATATATATATATATATATATATATATATATTGTTAATACTTTCACAAACAACAATAGAAACTTACCTTTACCACACCCACGATGTGCTCTGTCCTCTGCCCGATGTACGAGTCTATGAACGCCTCAAAATATTGTAGTGAAGGTACAACCAGAACAAACCTGTTGCAAGGAAAGGTCTTTTTGGAGAGAATTAATTTGCATAGCGCCATACATGAGAGAATATCGTGTCATATATCTGAAATTCATTTCCTTTTTAATCCGGCTGGTGTCTATCATTTCATATTCTTACTTCAAGCAGCCCACTAGAATAAATAAAACTTTCTGGCCCTTTCAACTTGCGTTTCTCATCACATAATCGTTCCTTGACTGATCCAGGCTTTTCCTCATATCTCAGCTCTGATCTGTGTTGCAACAAGCCTCACAACGTTTTTTTCTTTACTATTTCACTCTTCAACTGTTCCATGTCTTAATCAGTACTATTCATCTTCCTCTCATATACTAGGTTTATGCATTAAAATTATTAATGATAACTATTGGCAATATACGCCCTTCTCTCACTTGATTTTAATGGTGCTCATTGGCAACGCACTGTCTTCTTTTCACTTGAAAAATGAAAGCAATCATTGCCATTTGTCGTGTTATGTAATATCTGTCTGGAGTATATACCATTTGACTTTGATATATATTATCTTCACATCTAACCTTTATGTATCTCACCGAAATACATACACCTGTTGTTTTTCATAATTACTCTACATATTTCATGTCTTTAATACACATTGCCTTATTTCTGTCCTTACTATTTCCTTTACAGCAATATTAGAATTTTTTCTGCTTCATCTCTCATATATACTTCCTTTTTGCATAAATGGGTGGTACCAGATATTTGTCCCACCATTGACAGCTTTATGATATAATATATCAATTCTGCTCTACCTTATTTATTCTCAGCTGCATAGTTGGACTTACATTTACTGCACAATAGGCAGTAAAACACGTACCGCTTTTTTCCTCTTAATCATAACTACTTTCTGAAATATCTTACTATGATATATGCCATCTTTTCTACATCTCTGAATAAATTGTCAGTACTTTTTTAAGGCCCTATACTTTTTAGTTTCTGAAATGTCATGCTACATTATTACTCTATAAATCATACCCACCTCATATGCATTATATCTATGGCTGGTTGAAAGTTCATAAAGAACCACAGGTGATAGTTCATTCACTACAAAATTACATAGTGTTTGGTAAATGTCTTGATCATTTTCTTGGTCTGTTACAAAATGATCCATGCATACATTGAATATTCTCACCAACCAATCAACTACATAGTCACCCCCTTTCTTAATGCCGGATATCATCATTCGCAAGGCTTTCACCACCTACTTTCTCTCCACCAAACCACTTTCCCTGACTCTCTCATTTCACACACCCGCACGACCAATACAACCTACATCTACCGCTCTATCATCAAACACATTCAACGGTCCTTCAAAATAGTCACTCCATCAACTCATTGCTCCATCGCTACCTGTTATCACTTCCCCCCTTGCTCCCTTCACCGATGTTCCCACTTGTTCTCTTGTCTTACACGCATAATTCACCTCCTTCCAAAACATCTTTTATTCTTCCTAAATTTTAACGATACTCTCTCATATCAACTCTCATTTGCCATCTTTTGCAACCTCTGCACCTTCCTCTTGACCTCCTGCCGCTTTCTCTTATACATCTCCCAGTCATTTGCACTCCTTCCTTGCAAGTATCGTCCAAATGCCTCTCTTTTCTCTTTCACTAACAACTTTACTTCTTCATCCCACCACTCACTACCCTTCCTAATCTGCCCACCTCCCACCTTTCTCATGCCATATGCATTTCTTGCACATACCATCACTGCTTCCCTAAATACATTGTATTCCTCACCCACTCCCCTCACTTCATTTGCTCTCACCTTTAGCTTTTCTATACTCAGTTCAGAAACCGCATAAGCCAAAGTCTGAGTTTGATAGAGCGTGTGCAAGGAGAAAGTTCAGAGTATATGTGAATAAAAGAAAGTTATTACGTTTAACATTGAAAAGTGACAGGTAATTTGGAGTGAAATTTTGAATTGGGGGGACTTGGAGGAAGTGGAGTGTTTTAGTTCCCTGGAAGTGTTAATTGCATTGAATGGAACCATGAGAGCTGAAGTAAGCTATAGGATGTGTTAGGGGACAGAGGTCTTGGGTAATTTGAAAAGTGTGTGGAAAGAGTTCACGGTCAGTCACTGCACAGATGGGTATGTTTAAATATTCAGTGACCCTATCAGTGCTGTACAGGTGCGTGGTTTGGGCCATGGACAGATGTGTTAAGGATAGGGTTAATGTGTTGGAAATTAAATGTTCGACAATATGCGGTGTAAGGTAGGTTGATTTAACACAAAAAGATAGGGTTTAAATAATTTCATACGAAAGACAACAGGATTCCTGATTGGCCCACGACGGGGTTGTCTGAAAAGAAAAATGGAATTTAACATAAAAAGAAAATGTAATTCCGCTCCCCAGTTTTTAGCTGTCACTGACTCCCCGCTGCTGCACATTAGTCTTCTACAGTCCCCGTTACCGCTGTCGTTTATACATTTATTTTTGGAGTTTTCTCATAGTATACCTATGTTTATAAGATATTTGTTTGAATGACTTCTGAGGGTATTTATAGTGTTAATATTAGAGAGGTGTGGTAGGGAGAGGAGTGTCTATAAGAAAGCTGAAGAGGGCATACTGAAATGGTTTGGACATGCTGTAAGGATGAGTGAAGAACGGGTGAGTAAGAGGATGTTCATTCAAAATATAGAGGGAACAAGGAAAAAAAATAGAAAACCAAGGAGAAGGTGGAAGGATAGAGTGAAACATGCTTTGAAGGGTTGGGGTCTGAAAATGCAGGAGGATGTGAGACATGCAAGGGATAGAGCAAACTCGAGCAATGTGATTAACAGGGGACAACAGGCTGTAATTTGGCTGAGCCAGGGCATATGAAGGAGTGAGGGGAAACCAAAAAATGGCCATTTTGGCCTCGCTGTAAATAGGGAGTTCTGGTTTCATTGCATTACATGAGATCGTGAAAGTAGATGTGAGCAATGAGACCATTTCTTAGTCTGTTCTTGGTGTTACCTCGTTAACATGCGATATGGCAGACATGTCTGAAAAAAGATTTTATAGGGAGCTCTTGTTTCGATGCATTATTCGTGATAGTTTGAGACTGAATGAAAGCAGATGAGCTTTTTCTTCGTTTGTTCCTGGTGCTGTCTCACAACATTGGGAAATGGCGAAAGAACACAGTCTGTTTTCCATTTACATACACAGATCTGTCGTTCTCTTAATTCTTTTGTCTCTCCACTCTTTTTCCAATTATTTTCATTGCATTCTTTTATTTTTTCTCTTCCCCCCACCCCCCACACATCCTTTTTGTTTAGTGCCTGGTCTTCATGAAGAGTTCTGTGTATGAACAGGGCATGGGGGGAAGTCATGGTTTAGAAATTGTATGAAACTGATTGTTGAGGTCATAAATGGTTTATAGAGAGGAATATGTAGACTTGTAAAGATTGTAATTAAACTAGTGATTTGTTCTTAAGATGGGCAAGACAGTGATGTGTGATGTGACTGTGGTGATTCATGCTGTTCATTTATGAAGTAGCGATAGATTATTGAACTTTAACCTGAAATAAGAATTATTAAACAAAATGATGGAGTCCTACACCATTAACTATGAGTTACAGATGTTACTGTCAACAGATGATGATATCACCTGAGCAGTATAAGAAATACAGATACTGGCATGAAAATTATGAAATGACATATATAAACATGTACCCATAACCTGATGTATATCAAAGTAAACGGAGTGGTTATCTATATATAGAAAGAAAGTAGCTGATATATGCATAAATGATGAAAATATAGTGAATCATGCATGTTTCATTGTAACTGGTAGCTTATGTAATAATAATGGGGGATTAGATAGTGAAATACATGCGAAACGTGTTTCATTATTTACATCTGAAAAATCCTCGAAGGCATGATCCTCAACTTACACCAGTAAATGCTTCTCTATTAACACGACAGGTTATGAAGACAGTTGAATATTACCATTTGAATCAGTAAATGCCATAAGGGTCTTGTTACTAAGTTATTGTGAAGGGTTATTGTTATTCAAAACTGTTAACTAAATATCAGATCATTGGAGAAATGATATCAAAGTGCACTAGTGTTGTCATTCGTGACTCTGTTGCCAGTGAATGAGAAGGCTCAGGTAGTAGAAAAATGGCCCCTCCAACGACCCTCTTAATTTAAGGTATACTCCAATGACAACGCTTGCTTGTGTGGCTCTGCTACCTGTGAGAGATAGGGCTCAGCCGGAAGTGTTTTGGCCCTTTCCAGTACTCCAGGTAACTCAAGGAATATCCCGTCTCCTACCCTTGGAGCAATCAATTAGGTAGTAGGCTGCTGAGAGCAGCCGCCCAGGGTGGTACTACCGTCCTGAATGAGGGGGGTTAAATTGGTGCCCGGAACCATCCTACACCCTCCATGTCAGGATTGCTGGTCTTACTTTCTGTCTTATCAAAAAGGGAAGTCCGGGCTGGTCATGCTATCTTCTCCTTACAAGCACCATACACCTCGATTATTTTCTTTATATAAGCTCTCTTGCCACCCCCTATCTGCACAATTGATTTTTACGTATAATGATTGAGTCCAGCAGATATATGGTCCCTAGTCCCCGGCATCATGGGGTGCTAAGAACCTTCGGGTTTCTGCGTGACTCTACTGTCAAAGAGAGAGGGGGCTTAGACAGCAGTAGTACCGGCCCCTCCCACGATCTTTCCCTCTCTAATAGACCCTCCTCTTTTTCACTTTATTATACCAACATTCGTGGTCTCTCTAACAACCTCTTTTCTGTTGAACAACATCTGTCTGGTACCTCTTCTGATATTTCACTTCTCTCTTTGACCCAGTTGTTTAATGACGTTCTCACTAGCCCCTTTTTCATATCCAACTATAACCTCCACTCACGGTTTCAGTTCAAAGGTGGTGTCTGTGCTTATTCCAACATCAACACACCTGTGGCACGCCTCAAAGATCTTGAGTCCCCAAACTTTGGTGTTATGTGGCTCAAGGTCTGTCTCCCAACTACCACACCTTTCCTCTGTTTCTCCTATTGCTCTCCTAATCTTGAGAAATTTTCTTTTTTCCTCGACTATCTAAATTCCTGCAATGAGGCTGTAGCATATTCTCATTCACGGTCCGCGATCATCTGTTCAGGGGATTTCAAAGTTCACCATAGGGATTAGTTGAAATCGTCCCATGCAGATTGGGGGGGGGGGGCGCGAAGATCGAAGTCATCACGTTCTCCATTCTTAATGATCTAGAACAGTTTATCTCCGACAATACCAGTATTCCTGGCCTTTTTTACCACTCTCCTAACATTGTGCATCTATTATTCACCTCTAGTCCATCCCGCCGTAACTACAGAATCTCGCCCCCAGTTGGTTCATCTGATCACACTCTCATAAATTATCTATTCTAACGGAACTTCCCCATGCAGCAGCCCCTTCTAAACGTCAATATTGGCACTTCAACAAAGCTGACTGGAATAACTTACGTAACTTCTTTTCTGGCTTTCCTTGGGTAAATTAGAGTCTCTTATGTGGTGATACTTCTGTCTCCGCCAAACGCATAGCAGAGATTGTTCTTGATGGAATGGAAGCATTTATCCCCTCTTCCTCCAAGAGACAACATCATTCAATCCATGTTCAACCGTTCCTGTTCTAAGGCCATTCAGGCAAGGGATCAGACACTTCTGGCTTGGAAACCTTCCCTTCCTCTGACTCTAATTCAGTATTTCTCACTGCCCTTAATCACTGCATGTACGTTATCAGTGAGGAAGAGCGTTCCTTTATTCAAATAGAAAGCGATAACCTCTCCTCGTCATCCACCGACTGGTCTCTCTGGTCTCTGACCAAGGGCAACGCTAGCAACTTTTGTCACAATACTTTCCTTTACTTCTCCGCTCTGACGGTAGACAAAGCAATTATCTCTAATTTCTGTTTCTTCTCTAACTCTGCCTTGGATGACTCTAAAATTCCTTCACTCCCTAATTCTCCCCTTACTAATCCTATGCCTCTCCCCGTAATCTCCTTTCGGACTGTCCGAAAAGCACTTATCTCTCTCGACAAAAGAAGGCTTATGGTCCTGATGGAATTCATCCCCGTGTACTGAAAGAGTGTGCCTCTGAACTTGCACTTGTGCTTGCTTGCTTCTTCCGTTTCTGTTTAAAAGCCAGAAGTGTTCCTTCTTCTTGGAAGCATGCGTTTGTACATCCCATACCTAAAAAGGGTGACCGTTCCAACCCATCGCACTATCGTTCCGATGATATAACACCTAGCATTTCCAAAGTCTTTGAATCCCTCCTGAACTCCCATATCATGGAACTTTATGAATATCAGAGTATGATCATCAGTATGGTTTCCATAAGAAAAGATCCACTGGGGATATTTTTTTCCTGTCTAGTTGATGTCTCTTATCATTCCTGAAAGATTTTGGAGAATCCTTTGTAGTTACCCTTGACACGTTCAAAGTTCTTGATGGAGTTTGACTTTGGCTCCGTCTTTTGGCTTCCCTCCCTCGCTTTGCCCCTTCACATCCAGCTTCCTATCTGGCCGATATAGCTACGTATATGGTTGCTGATGAATTAACTTCCCCCCCACCCCCCACACTCCCTCATTCCCCATCAAGAGATGTGTCCCTCAAATTCCTGGCCTATCCAGTACACAAATTCTCCTCTTTATCAACGATATCCTATCTTCCGCAAATAACCAAATGCACTCATATTCCGATGATTCAACCTGCATTCCTCCGCATCCTTCAATTCCGCTTCTTCTTCTGTCACACTATCTGCATCTCGTCTTGACACAACTCCCTAAATATACTCGTGCTTGGACAAGATATCTCAGCAGGTTAGACAAAGCTTGGTTAAGTTTAATGCCTCCAAAACCCACTTTCTACCCATCTCTCTGTCAAAAACTCCTCACAGCTTTCCTCACTCCTTTGATAGTTCTGTGATTCCACTTCCTGACTCAGTGAATATGATTGGTATTACTGTAACGTGCACTCTTTCTTCGAGACCTAGCATTTAGGAAATAGCTGGGTGTGCATCTAAAAAGCTGGGAGTTCTCTTTACATGTCGAAATATTTCTTCTGAGCAGTTACTCCATTTATACATTGAAATAATCCGTCCTCGTATGAAGGGCTGCTCTCACATCTAGGTTTTAGCTCAGCATCGTTTCTCGACAGAGTTGAGTGAAAAGCCATGCCACTTATAAACTCTTCCAGGCTAGCTTCTAAGCTTAACCCGCTTGCCGTACGTAACATTGTTGGTTAACTTTTCATTTCTTTTTTTTTTATGTTGAAGGCTCCAGTCACGGACAAAAATCAACATCAAGGCCGGGCCCTAATTGAAAAATTGAGAGAATTAAGAGACGGGGAAAAAAGACACTGACAGTATTTACGAATTTTTGAGAAAGTGAAAGACCTGTCTTTTGAAATGTGCCAGGTCATAGTTATTGGGAAATACATGAGAAGGTAGAGAGTTCTAAAGCTTTGACATGTAGGGGAAGAAGCAGTTATCAAAATGGCACACCCTTGAGTTGCTAGTGGCCACACAATAATCATGTGATGCAACAGCTTACTGAGTATTGCGTGGTCAAGCTAGTGGTGGGGGCACGCAAGCAGCCTTCATTCATTCCTGGTGCCACCCTGCCCCACAGGAAACAACATTGCCATCCCTTGCATCAGCAAGGTAGCACCAGGAAACACATGAAAAAGGCCACATCCTCTCACACTCACTCTCTAGCTGTCAAGAATTGTTGTTTTCATTTTGTTCACTTCTGCTTGTTAAGGATTTAACTTATAATGCCAGCATGCCGCCCTTCTTATTTTAGAGATAACAGTTGTGAGAAATGACTCCATGCTTGGTGATGCTGTCTTTAGGGCCATAAAATAGGCTTACCTACAGATCATTATGGTATTTTGCTATGTAGATCCCATAAAGAACAGGTTTTTTCATATTTTATGATCATTAGATTCCTGTATAAGAATTAAATGCTTCGAATGAGTTCAAAACAAGTTTTTTTATCGTTTTTTTCCGTCATCATATATTTTGTTAAAGAACACATGTTCCCATCTGGAACTCTCTCATGACACTGGTCACGACAGTAGAGTCTCCATAGCTAGTGAATTCCACTGCCGCTTCTTAGCCTTTAGTACTTCATCCTTAACAGGTTACTGGCAGAGGACAACTCTAGCTCAGTATTTGCAGAGGCTCTTGCCTAATGTTCCTACTGACAACTTTTGCCTAATGCTCCTGCCTTATGTCTGTACTTACTACTTCTCCCTAATGCTCCTGCCTAAGTGTTCCTACCCACTACTTCTGTGTACTGCTACTACCATTTTGACAAAAGGCAGAGCTAAGCACATAGTTCTCACCTCCAGAAAATCTAAAGTTACAAAGAATGAGTTGTGTTAGTTAAGTGTTGTGAAGTGTTATGTATGACAAGGAGAGATTTTATGTTTGTGTACAGAATGCCAGTAGTCCATGTGTGGGTGGTACAGAAAGAAAAGACAGCTACCAGGGTCAGAGTGGTACAACTTGACAACCACTGAAGTGCTAGCTCAGTATGCAGCCATCACTAACCCTTCCGATACCCTACTAATTACTACATCTTCAAATACCAAAATGTAATAATTGGAGTAATCAGTTCATGAATTGCACCTTTTAGCTTATTTATCGCTTGATGAAGAAATCACTGCTTGTTCAAATTATGAAGATTGTGAAAAGAATGGTTTTGATACAGGAAGTTTACTTTAGGGAAAGTAGATGAAGGGAAGTAGGTTAAGACTGAAATCTAGGAAGTAAATAAAAGAGTTGACATTGATATAAGACAATCATTGAAGGATATTTTTAAATTTGACCTCAAACTGTTGTGCAAATGTATCCAGAGAGAAGAGACATTAATGGAGGAAGAATAGTCCATTTGCCTGTCTATCAATAGATATATGACACCAACCAATGCTGTGTTTAAACTATTTTTATAATTGACAGATTTTTGCTTAATAGCATGTCATTTATCCAAATGTTTTATGACTTTTAACGTTGTTGACTGTTGCCCATAGATATGCAAATAAAGTTCACATTATAATCTTTGAAAGACATTTTTCTTTCCAAATCTGCAATATTTTATTTCATATCAAAATCCTTAAAAAGAAACCTCTCCTAGAATTTTTGTGTTGAATATGTGTGGATAAGTGCTACAAGTGAAACTTTTACTGTCATTAATTGTTGTGTCAGATTCAGTTATTTATTATGCAACTCTCATCTTGAATTTACAGTTTTTCTTCAAGTAGCTATATCTCATATCTTTAATGCTTATGTTTCACTGAGTAGGGTTACAATCATGTGGGTAAAATTATTGTAAATGGTGTATGATTAACGTAGGTTGACCATTTCTGATCACCTCATATTAAGTGGCTGTTCAGCTGTGCTTAACTGTATGGTTGAATATGGTTTCTTGAATATGGAAATGAGAATGGTACCCTAGTAAAATCATATCTTTTTTCCTCTGAAATCTTTGGCCTCAGGGTGGAAGGATACTTTTCATAACCTTCACCACGCTGTTGGATGTATGTGTTTGATAAGGAATAGATTATGTATCCATGTTGTGTGCCTAAGTTGTTTGTTATGCATAATTAAACTTTAGTTTGATAATGACTAATGTATATTACTGATAACTGAAGTACACTATTACTAAAGTTACATGGTGTGGATGTCTTTTGCATTAGTTGTGGTTAAGGACTTTGTAATGTGTTTATTAGAATTAGGCAGCATCCTCAAGTTTGGTTTGATATCTTGGTGCTCCTATTTTTGCATTGGATGGCTTGCTCTATTCTTGATATGAATAGTTTAAAAGCAACCAATTCTCCCCCTGGCTGGCCAGGTGAGCGTGCGAGGGACGTCTTAGCTACTGCTTGAACAAGTCATCAGAGGTGTGATCCTGGCTTCAAACCCGTGAGTAATTCTACCACACAAGATACTTTAGTCCTGGTAGAAGGCTGTGAACATTTATTGACCTGAACCAAGATGACAGATATAACCTGGCTTATGACTCAAGACATCTGCTATTCATGTGTTGTGACAGAAATGAATGAAAAGTAAGAAAAAACAAAAGCTGTGTGTAAAAGTAAAGTCATTCCCCACCGAGTCTTTTGCAAATACTTGGCTAAATTTAGGTCTGGTAAGTTAGTGAATATGTTTAGAGAACTTTGAGTTCAGCCAACTTCTTTGGAAAATACAGTTCTCTCTGGATCACATGGAAATTCTGTGTTGAAGAAATATGATCATATTTCATTATATGGAATTTTCGGAAGAAAGGATCTAGCAGTGTGGGCTGTAAGCTTTTAAAAAGCTCTACTTTTACATCATGGAGCATCAATTATTCCCCCTTAGAATTTTAGGGCATTTGTTGGATTAGTGAATTGTACTTCTTGGTCTTTAAAATTTCAACATTGTTGATGGTTTGCTTTGTATACTACTGTTGTCTGTTATTGGAATATTGGCTGTAAATGCATTGCATTACAGTTTGGAATTCTTCCTAGAATTTATTACAGAAACCTTTTAGCACAGTTGAGAAACAAACCTCTTTGTTACTAGATGCCATTACTTAGCTTTGTTAGGTTTAGATGTGGTAAACTATGTGTCTTTTATTGCATTTGTTTTACACTGACTTCATCATTTGTTTAATTAGATGTGATTGGATGTTAAATTTTCTCTCATAATGTAACTGCAAAGAGAACAGGTTGGCAAGAGGCACATAGAATTTGTAGTGCTTTCTGGTCTGCTTATAGTAATAGACAAGACTGAATATAAGTATTATTATACATGGTTGTCTTTTGACTGATCATATACATTCTAACTTCATAACTCAGAGATACCAGTGCCTTTCTGGTACTGTGTATCAGTATGTTCATGAAGTTATGACAATGAGGATATATGTGTTAGGAGTGGAGGGGACAAGGAAAATGGGATGACCAAATTGGAGATGAAAGGATTGAGTGGAAAAAATTTTGAGTGATCGGCATCTGAACATACTTGACATCTACTGTTTCCAAACTCTTTGAATTCCTCCTTAACTCCCATATCTTTAAACGCCTCAAAAATCAGTCTTTTCTCTGATCACCAGTATGGCTTCTGTAAGGTGAGATCCACTGGTGATATTTTTTCCTATCTTTCTAATGTCTGGTCATCATCCCTGAAAGATTTTGGGGAGACGTGTAGTTGCTCTTGACATATCTAAGGCTTTTGACAGGGTGTGGCATTGGGGTCTCATCTTTAAGTTCCCCTCTTTTGGCTTCCCTCCTTCACTTTGCTCCTTCATATCTAGCTTCCTCTCTGGCCGAACTGTCTCTGTGGCTGTTAATGGATCAACCTCCCCCTTTTTCTCCATCAACAGTGGTGTCCTTCAAGGTTCTGTCCTGTCCCCTTCACTTTTTCTCCTTTTTTTCAACAATTTCCTCTCTTCAAATAATCCAGTGTACTCATACGTTGCTGACTCAACACTGCATTCATCCACATCCTTCAGTTCTGCTACCTCTTCTTTCACTCAAACTGCATCTCATCATGACACAACTTCCTCGTTAAACTCAGAGCTGGACAGGATATTTCAGTTGAGTACGCAAAATCTTGTTAAGTTTAATGTCTCCAAGACCCGTTTACTTTATCAAAAACTCCACCTAGCAACTTAAATTATGCCTGCAGTTCACAAGTCTAACAGTTCAGACCTTGATATGCTACCTATTAAAAAGATTTATCCTAAAGGATGTCCGATACATGATCGACCCTCACGTTAGAGGTTCCAGGATCCACACATCCTCTTCCACTTTTGCAAACACATGCTACTCCTCAGTCTGATGCTCTATACCTTGTCAAACAGTTTCCTTCCATACAACTTAATAGCTATACTCAATGAACTTATACCTTTGTAGTTTGAACACTCACCTTTATCCACATTACCCTTATGCAGTGACACTAAACATGCTTTCTGCCAATCCTCAGGCACTTCACCATGATCCACATAAGTATTGACAATCCTTACCCAGCCTTCTTGATAAATTAACTGCAGTACCATCCACTCCAGCAACCTTTCCACATATAATCTTACATAAGGTTTCACCCCCTCTTCTCTCTTCAACAAACCACTCTCCATGACTCTCATTTCGCATACCTTCCCAATGCAAATGCCCTACATCTGCCACTCTATCATCAAACACATTTAACAATCCTTCAAAATACTCACTCCATTTCCTCCTCACTTCATCATTACACATTATCCTTTCCCCTTTTGCCCCCTTCACCAATGTTCCCATTTGTTCTCTTATTCTTCGAACATTATTTACTTCCTTCCAGAACATCTTATTTTCACTAAAGGTTACTGATACTCACTTATCCTAACTCATTTGCCCTCTTTTTCAAACCATGTACCTTCCTGTTGACCTCCTGCTGTTTTCTTGTATACATCCCCTAATCATTTGCCCTTTTACCTTGTAAGTACTGCCCAGTTGCCTCTCTTTTCTGTTTCATAAGCAACTTTACTTCTTCATCCCACCACTCACTACCCTTTCTAATTTGCCAACCTCCTACTTTTCTTATGCCTCATGTATCTCTTGCACATGTCATCAGTTCTTCCCAAAATACTTCCCTTCCTCACTCACTCTCCTTGCTTCATTTTTCTCTCACCTTTTGCCATTCTGCATCCAATCTCTCCTGGCATTTCTTCACTCAAGACTCTTTTCCAGGCTCACTTACTCGCATCACTCTCTTTTCCCCCACATTCTCTCGTATTTTTTGAAAATTTCTACAAATGTTCATTATAGCCTCCACAAGAAAGTGATCAGACATCCCATGAGCTGCCAATTCTAGCACATTTACATTCAGAAGTCTCTCTTTTTCATATCTGTTAGTTAATAAATAATCCAATAATGCTTGCTGTCCATCTTTTCTAATCACTTATGTATAATTGTGTGTCCCTCTCTTTTGACCAGTTATTCCCAATCACCAGTCCTTTTTCTGCACACAACCCTACAAGCTGTTCACCATTCCATTCATAACATCGAATACCCCATACCCTCTAGTTATACCCACAGCTGTCATATTACTCACCTTTGCATTTAAATCACCCATTACTAATATCCAGTCTCTTACATCAAAACTGCCAACAAACTCACTCAGCTGCTCCCAAAACACTTACCTCTCATGATCTTTCTTCTCGTGGATAGGTACATAGGCACAAATAATCAACCATTTCTCGCCATCCACTTTCAGTTTTACCCACAAGAGTCTAGAATTTATTCCCTTACACTCCATCACACACACTCCTACAACTCCTTCAGGAATAGTGCTATTCCTTCCTTATCTCTTGTCCTCTCACCAACCCATGACTTTACTCCTAAGATATTTCTAAACCATTCTTTCCCTTTCCCTTAAGCTTTGCTTCACTTAGAGCCAGAGCATCCATGTTTCTTTTCTCTATCATACTACATATCTCTCCTCTCTTCTCATCGTGGTTGCATCCACACACATTTAGACACCCCAGCAAGAGCTATAAAGTGCAGAAATAAACACTACAATCTGAAGAAATCAGGCAGTGACCTAAATCTTGCAAGGCAGTATAACACTTCTGGGAGAGAGGTAAAGAGATTCATTAACCAAGTGAAGAGAAAGTATAAAATTAGTATTGCAGCAGATATTGGTAAAGATCTTTAAAAAATTTTTTGTCTCAACATAAGACAAGCAGTGGGACAGAACTCTAAGCAAATGAAGATGAGGAGCCCATTATAGATAATTAAAGGATGGTAACAACCCTGAAAATGTTTTCAATTCTGTCTTTAGTAGAAAGGAGCTGCATTGATTTTTAAACATTGGTAGATAGCACACCCACACAATACTAGAATTAACCATCACACTTAAAGAAATGGTAACACATAGATAAGTTGAAGAGTAATAAAAGTCCAGTTCCTGTTTGTTTCTATCCATGAGTAGATTAAATGTCAAACATGAAACTGCCAAATACTGATCTTTATATTCAGTAAATCTCTTCAGGATGGAATAGTACCACATTACTGGAGAATGGCTGATGTTACTCCTATAGTCAAAAAGGGAAGCCATTAATTTCCTGGGTATCACCCCTATAAGCCCCATGTAAGTTATGTGCAAACTTGAGTTGATTATTAGAAATAGAATTGTAGCTTACCTTAAGCAACAGTCTTATCAGTAATGTGAAGCATGGATATAGAAGGCACAGATCATCCCTCGCAAACCTCCTTGAATTTTATCATGAATTGTTCTCTGCCTATGACAAGACTCTAGCAATAGATAATTACATTTCTGGATTTTCAAATAGCATTGAACAAAATTTCCTCTGATGACTTTATGCTTAAAGTCAATTCCTTGAGGAATACGGGTTGTAGAGGAAACTGAATAGATACTTGGTTATATAATAGGAAACATTTGTATTGAATCATGAATTATCACTGGGGTTGCTCATGAACACTGGGGTTTCCTAGGGGTCCTTTATGATCCCTGTACTTTTCATTATTTTTATTAATGACATTATGTAGGGCTGAATAACTTAGTGTCTAAATTTGTAGATGCCATAAAGATTGGCAATGACATATTAACTGAAGAAGATGTGCTAAGATTACAAGAGGATCTAAATGAAATAGCTGAATAGTCTTAAAAATGGCAAATGCCATGTCACATTGATAAATGTCAGCTGTTGCAAATAGAAAAAAAAGTATATATATATATATATCGATAGGCCACAGAATAAAAGACACCCCTTGTGTGGTGGATCTAGGGGTCACTGTCTCCAACTACTTAAAGTTCTCCCAGCAGTGTAATGAGGCAGCCAAGAAAGCAAATATGGTTAAGACAGCTGAAGAGGGTGTGCTAAAATGGATTGTACATATGGAGAGAATGAGGGATGAAAGGTTGACCAAAAGGATTATATGTGTCAGAAATGGGGAGAACAAGGAGACAAGGAGAACAGGGACACCAAATTGGAGATGGAAGGTTGGAGTGAAAATGATTTTGAGCAAGTGGAGCCTGAACATGCAGTAGGGTGAAAGATGTGCAAGGGATAGAGTGAATTGGAACGATATGATATACTGGGGTTGATGTGCTGTCAGTGGACTGAACCAGGCATGGCATGTTAAGCTTTGGAAAGGTCTTTGGGGCCTGGTTGAGGATAGGGAGCTATAGTTTTGGTGCAGTACTCATGACAGATAGAGAATGGACATGGGCGGATGCTGGCTTTCTTTGTCGCTGATGTGGGAAACAGTGATCATGTGTGAAAAAACATAAGTATTTATATGTGTGGTGCCAGTGAAGTTGGCTTGAGCAGGCCCACTGCTAATATATTGACGCATATCACTTTACCCCCACCTAAGGTAGTGTTAGTGTCCATCAGAGAAGTTGTTGCCCTTTAACGAGCATTAGATACAAGTAGTCATTAGGAACACTGCGCTAGACTTGCCCTCAGACAGTGGCCTGTTAAGGGTGAGGCACTAAAGGCTAAGAAGCAACACTGGAGTTCTTTAGTTATGGAGACTCTGTTGCCATGGCCACCCCTTTGATGAAGTTTCAATTGGAACAGGCATCAGAGATATAGACAGATAGATAGATAGATAGATAAGAAAGCATGTAGGATGTTAGGATTTATAGATAGAAACTTTACATATAAAAGCAAGAATGTAGTATTGCCACTACTTAAATCTAGTTATACCCACTTCCAATATGTGGTGCTGTTTTGGGCTTCCACCTGTGTAATGATTTTCTTAAATTAGCGAAGAGCAACTAAATTGATTTCTTCCTTATGCAACAAACCTTATGAGGCCAGACTGCAAGATTTGAATTTGTTTTCTCTAAGCAAGAGTGTGATTCAAGGAAAATTAATAGAATGTTTCAAAATACTTAAAAGCTTCAGTTATGTTGATATGGAAAACTTCTTTACTTACTCAGTGTGCTACCAGTGAGAGGAAATGAACCAAAACTTGAAGGTCACTGTGTTAATCTGGATTGCATGAAGTACTTTAATACCAGTGACATTATCGACACATTGAATAAGCTCCCAAAACATGTTCAGAATTAGATTTAATCATCACTGGTATTGAATAATTCTTTTAACCAGTCTTTATAATGTAGTGGTAGATTATGCTTCCTTCTCTGGCATTGATCTCACATTGGCCTTGCTGTGGTAACATATCAAAATTGATTAATCTATGTAGCTTGCTTTAAGGGAACAAGAAGGAATTACTGTACAATCCTGCCGCATCGGGTTATACGGCAGTGGTAAGTCATGAGTGTGGAACTCAAAATTTATCCTTATTATTGACTTATATCAAAAAATGAAGGGATGAATGTCTTTGGTGATGGGATGCATGACATATTCACATATACTCTAATTTTTTACTTTTCCTATAAAGATTTCCTTCAGACATATTTGTTCTGCAAGGTATTTTTTGTATCTGTTTACTGTATGGCATGTTACCAGAGAGATTTGAGGGTGGGGAGACAGCCTTTGCTTTGCTATCCTTCTCTTCTGCTTCTTTTAAGGGGACCACATTTTTTTCCAGCAGTGATAAGGTCTGTTTGGTCTCTTTATCTTTGTAACTTTATGTAACAACTTTCCCATCTCTCTTCATGGCTCTCTAATTTCACTACTGAATGCAATAAACTTTCTTGTCGCTAACATCTAATTATCATGGAAATTGCACATTAGACAAATAGTCAAATTTGTCTGTAAGAAACTGGGAGTACTCTTCAGATACTATAAATTCAGCTGAACGGTTGATTCTGTTATAAAGAAGGTTGATTTGCTCTTTCTTGGAGTACTGCTTTCACATATTTACAAGACAGAGTTGAGTCCGAGGTAGTTCCATTTGTTAACTTTCCCAGCCTGACCACAAAACTTGATCCATTTGCCCTGTGCTGCAGTCATGGTTCTCATTCCTGAATCAGTAGACATTTCTCTGGTGTTAGCTCCAAAGAATTTGTTGCCTGTGTGTGTGCCCACCCTTAAGATGAGGTTATAGATAACATGCTACAGCATCACATGAGTACTCTGTGGCTGTTGGCACCTCAAGGCTGAATTGCCATTTTTTGTCAGTGTTCTGCAAAGATTTGGAGCTCCTTATACCAGTGTCTTTCCTAACAGCTGCTGGTATGACCTGCCCCTTTTTAAGAGACAGGTACGTTTACAATTTCCTTCTTGCTTCTCTGTCCCAATTACCATTCTTCATATATCAGTTAAGGCTGGATTTTGTATGGACTTTTATCTGTGACCAGAGCCTTTGACATATAAAGGAAATGAATAAGAAATATATTTATGTTCATCTCAAATGCTTGATGCTCTTATGGTGTTATACTTTTTCAATTATAACAGGTTAGTTATATGTTCTTTACCACAGCTTGTTTTATAATTTTGAATAGTATGATCCATGTGTTCCCCTCATCTATAACTTGCTGAAACAATTTGAGGTAGTGTATGCTGTAGCCACAGTGCTGTAATGTTGTTCGTTACTACAGGTTGAACCTCTATAATTCAGCATCCTTGGGACCTGACTACTGCCGGATCTCAGAAAATGCCAGAAAACAGAAATTAACCCTGAAGGGAACCCCCTATGTAAACATATACCCAACCCCTAGTCTTGCCAGCTCATTCCTCATACATATTGCTGTGTTATCAAAGGTAGAACAGAGCGTAAAGCACGAAATAATACAACAAATAATGCTTCCAAACAAGGTTTTGCTTTAGGGTGTGCCGAACAATTATATAAAATCAAAAATGTTTTACACTTTGGATTGAGGCCAACAGAGTTAATCCATGTCCACACTATCTGGCAGTTCCCAGCATGCTGTTTCCTCTATGGGCAAAGTCTTTCAGCCTTGCCTGTGTTGTTGTCCACACTGTTGAGGTGGTTGTGCACTCAAGTCGTTATAGTAGCCAGTAGGTGGTCGGCAGGCCATGAGTGCAGTATCACCATATGCAGGAAAGATGAAAGGAGAAAAATAGTGCTCTGTAGCATATTGATTGCTGTGTGCTTAAAACAGAAAAAAAGAATAGTGCAGAAAACTATGTGGTGTAAAGAGTGGTAACTTTTTGTGGCTTATAGTGCCATTGCTCCAGACCCAGCAGTGTCTGATTTCGCTCAACTACAGGCAAGGCAATCTGCTGAATTGCCCATCAAAGTTGCCACAGAGTGTCTGATGACAGACTTAGCACTCCTTTCCACCGGGCACTGCCTGATAGTGTGGATGCTCCTTTACGGTGTGCTCTAGCTTCATGCATGAAGTTATTTTAAACCCATTCAAGAAAAAGTTTAGTTGTCATCCAGCCTTTTTATAGTACCATGGTAGATAAGTGGAAGAATTTTCATTCCTTGAAAGGCCTTCAGCGAAAACACTTACCAATTACCATCAGCTTGGTTTCATGTGATCCTACAGCGTTGCTGCAGCCAAGAATTGTTACCCTATCTTTGGAATCTTTACGCTCAGATGGAGACTCCTCAATTCTTGGGCAAGGGTTTTTCATGGCAAATGACGCCAATACAGGGCAGTTTTGTCAGCATTATACACTTATTCTGGGGCTAAGTTTTCCCGCTGCTACTGACTGTGCAAATTCATCCACAAACTTTGTCGCAGCTAAGCATCTCTCCAGAAATGCTCACACCTTTATCACATCAGATCTTAAACCACTTTATAATTGCACTGTTTAATTCAGTACTCCTGGCACCTTTCAAAGTTTTCTGAAACTTTAAACTTTTCTGTCTTTCATTTTCAGCAAAAAATTTAACAATCTGCTCCTTTTCTTTCTTTTAAGTCATACACAGTTGACAATCCAATCTCATAGTACTCACACAAAGTCTTTACAAAAGTTCTTTTATGTAATTTTCTCTGTAACACCACCTTTTCAAAGATCAATAATGATTTATGCTTATGCTTATTAGCACTAGCACCATCTGCATCTCTTAGTCTCTTGGATGACATCCTGAAGGGCTAAAATACAACTAAATTTAAGAAATTAACACGACTCTTAATTAGCTCGGCTGCAGCATAAACAGATTCTGGTGCCTTAACGCTGCTAACTTGCTAACAGCGCCACCCTGGTGGCAGATCCACAAACTAATGGCGGCAGATTCAAAACGTGCTGGAGCATGGGAGTTGCTGGTTCACAGAGCTCCGGATTAGAGAGGTACAACCTGTATTACTGTTAATTTTTATTGTAGCAAATTTAAACATCACATCATGATTGTAAGGCACAGTATGTCATGGATTTTTTTTTGTCTTTCTTTCTTTCTCTCATCCTTACTTGCTGTTTCTTGTGTTAGTGAGGTATTGTCAGGAACTGATAAAGAAAAGGCCTCATTTGCTCACATCCATTCTCTGTCTGTCATGTGTAATGTACCAAAACCACAGCCCCATCTCCACAACTAGGCCTCACATACCTTTCTGTGAATTATTATGGCTGCTCCAGGTGAAATGGTTGTCTAATGACAGCCCCTGTATACCACATTACTCCAGTTCACTCTATCTCAAGCACACCTTTCTCCCTCCTGCATGTTCAAGCCCTGAACACTCAAAACCTAATTCTCTCCACCATTCCATCTCTAATTTGGTCTTCCCTTATCCTCATCCCCTCCGTTTTTGACATATATATCCGCACCTCATTTATTCTCTTCATATTTCTAAATGATTTCAGAACATCCTCTCTATCTTTCTCAGCCATACTGTTCTCATTACCACACCTTTCTCTTTCCCTATCAGTACTTAATCAACCATCTTCACACCATACATTTTCCTTCAACATTTCATTTCTAATACACTTACCCTATTCCATTCTCATAGCTCGCATCTATTCAACACTATTCAGACTACCAAATCTTCAGACATACCCACCTTTGTCCTCCCAGATAGTGACCTCTCTTTCATCACATTCCTCAGTGCTCCCCAGGACCTGCCCCCCCTTCCCCACCATGTGACTCACCTCTGCTCCTATGATTCCATTTGCTGCCATGTTCACTGCTCGATATCAAAAACACTTCTTTTACTCATATTTTCTCCATTTACTAGACCTAGTAACCTTGCTTTTATTCATGTTTACTTTCAGCTTCCTCTTTTCACACATTCTCCCAAACTCAGGCACTAACTATGATTTCTTACTCAAATCTGCCACCAGCACTATCATCAATAAACAACTGACTTACCTCCTAGGCCCTCCCTACCACCTACAAACTGCATACTTGCCCCACTTTCCAAGACCCTTGCATTTACCTCCCTCAGCACCACATCCTTAAACAGATTAGACAGACATAGTGATCTCCACACACCCCTGCTGCTGACTAACCCTCACCTGGAACCACTCATCCTCTTCACAGGCTAATCATGCATATGCCGTACTGTCTTGATGAAAACTTGTCACTGTTTAGTATTTTTCCTTCCACGCCATATATTCATAACACCCTCCACGAAGCATCTCTATCAACTCTGTCACATACTGTCTCCAGATCCATAAATGCTACCTACAGATCCTTTTGTTTCTTTAAGTATTTCCCACACATTCTTTAAAAGCAAACACCTGTTCCACACATCGTATACCATTCCTGAAACCTTATTGTTCCTCCCCAGTCTGATGCTTTGTGCATTCCACCTCCCTGTCAGTCACCACTCTTCCATATTACTTACCAGGTATACTCATCAAATTTATACCTCCATGATTTGAACACTCACCTTTGTTTTTCTTGCCCTTACACAGTGGCACTATCCATGCATTCTGCCAATCCCCAGGCATCTTACCATGTTCCACACTTACATTGAAAATCTTAACTAACCAGTAAACAACACAGTTATTCCCATTAGGAATTAACTGCAATACCATCCACTCCAGCTGCCTTTCCTAATTTTATCTATGATACGGCTTTCACCACCTCTCTTTTCACCAAACCGATTGCCTGACTCTCAATTTGCATACCTTTCTGACCCAGACACCCTAATCTGCTACCCTGTCATCAAACACATTCAACAGTCCTTAAGAATACTCACCCCATCTCTTTCTCACCTCACCACTACCTCTTACCACATCCTCATTTGCCCCTTTATTGATGTTCTCATTTGTTTTCTTATTTTCTCATACTAATAACTTCCTTCCAAACTATATTCTTATTCTTTCTGAGATTTGCTGATACTCACTCACTGAAGCTCTCATTTGATCTCTTTTTCAGCCCTTGCATCCTCTTGACCTGCTGCTTTCTTTTGCACATCTCCCAGTCTCACACACTTCTTCACTGTAAGGAAGTCCAAAACACATCCCTCTTCTCTTCATCATTCAACCACTCACTATTCTGTCTTACCTGTCCACTTCCCACCTTTAGTATGCCACACACTTCTTTGTCACATGCCAACACTACTTCCTTAAACACATCCCATTCTTCACCCTTTTTTTGCTCTTACTTTCACTCTTTGTCCGTTCTGCACACAGTCCCTTTTGGTATTTCTTCTCGCACGTCTTTTTTCCAAGTTCACTTTCTTACTTCTACTGTCTTCTCACCCATGTTATTTCCTCTTTTATGAAAACTTCTATAAATCTTTGCCCTTGCCTCCACTAGGTAATGATCAGTCATCCCACCAGCTGCCCCCTCAGCCCATTCACATTCAAGGGTCTCTCTTTTACATGCTTATCAATTAGTAAATAGCTCAATAAAGCCTGCTCACCATCTTATCTACTCCATGTACACATTTGTATGTTCCTTTTTTTTTTTTATCAGGTATTCCTAAACACCATTCATTTTTCAGTACACAACTCCACAAGCTTTTTACCATTTCCATTCACGTCACTGAATGCAGCATGCCCCCTGAATTTACCCTCAAGTGCAACATTCCCTACTTTGTCATTCAAATCATCCACAACAAATACCCAATTATTTATGTAAAACTGCTAAGGCACTCACTCAGCTCCTGCAAAACACATGCCTCTCTTCATCATCCTTCTTGTGGCCAGGTGCATAAGGACTAATAGTCACGCATCTCTGTTGATGTGCTTTCATTTTTACCCACATCAATCTGGGGCTCTTTCTTACACTCTTTTACACATTCTTACAAATCCTCCTTCAGTAGAAGTACTACCCTTGCCTTAGCTATTGCCCTCACATTAACCTGTAAGACATTCCCAAACCATTTCTCTTTCTCTCTCTCTCTCTCTCTCTCTCAATACCCATGCACTTTGTTTCACTCAGAGCTAGAACATCTAGGTTCCTTTCCTCACATATACTACCTAACTCAGCCTTCATCTCATCTTAGTTACTTTCAAATCTTAGTTTCTTCCAAAGAGAGTTAGACAACCCAGCCTGAACTGTAGGATAAGCTATCATTACTTGGTTCCTTCTGTTCCAGTGTATAGAAATTGAAAATGCAAGATAGGGAGGGTTTCCATCTGCTTCTACCCCTTTTAGTAACCTTCTACAACATGCAGGGAATACATGAGAAGTATTCTTTCTCCCTAATCTCCAGGGCTAGTATAGTGCACATATATTTTTGTAAGTTACAGTGCATTGTGTTGTGTGGAAAATGCTAACCAGATTATGAACTCTTTATAGAGTATATAGTACATATTACAGAGCATTTTACCCAATTTCACACTTTTAAAATTTTCCCATAATACATTACATTCTGAAAGTGTTTGTGTATTTATATTTTTGTAGATTACATTGCTTAAGGTAAAATTGTTGCTAAGAATCTTGCATATAATTAATGATAAATGCCTGTACCCTCTGTTCTGTACAGAAAAGCATTGTTGTCTGACAGTTGTCTAAGAGAAATATAATTGTGGGTTATAACTTTTGCCTTATTTTAGAGTCATCTCAGAACATGAGGTACATCAACTTGGTGTGTTTCATTTATAGGGTGTGAGGATTGTCAGAAGAGTCATGAAGGTGATTGTCAGGAGCATGGTCCATTGAAGAAAGTTGCAGACACTGAAGTATCTACTAGAGCAAGACGTTCAATACCACACATTCTCCGATTGAAAGAGGAGGTCACACATACTGGTAAACCTTTAAGATTTTGCTTTGCAATTGTTGTATATTTAAGTCTACTTGAAATGTTTCCCACAATCATTACAAGTTCATGGTTAAAGTGATAATTTCATTCATTTTGATATGTCGAATACATTCCTAACCATTCTGGGATGTTACAACAGCTAGTTTCTTTATTTATATTTACAAATTGTTTGAATAAGATACAGAACTAATATTTTCCATATTGAAATTCCTAACCTGAAAAGAGAAACAGGTAGAAGTTAGGAAAGAGTGTAGCCAAATTAAAGAAAATGGAAAACAAAGTGTTTTTATGTGATGGATGTACATATTGAAAATAAAGAATGAACACTGGTGATAAAAAGCAACTTTCTGATATGCTGTGTTGTTAAACCAAATTATGAAAATTAAGGAGCAAGTGTGATTGTGAGGGACTCTCTGCTTGTGGATGAGATTGCATATTGGGCTGAATGGTAATGAAACTAGCAAGGGTTAGAGTAGGATATATTGAGCACTGACCACAAAAAGCAGTTCATAAAACTCATTAGAAATGTGAGAGAAGTTTGAATCTAGCAGTCTTTTTCAGAAGTTGGATATGTAAGAAAACAAAATATTGGTTCCTTCCCAGGGGTCTGCACCCTTTGATGATCAGTGCAGAGACAAGATGGAGTTGCTTAGCATGGATTATTATATTAATTTTTTGATTTCTCTTGGTTTTATATCGTACATTGATTGATTTTACACCTATATGTAAGTTGATGATATGGCAAAGTAGAGTTTGCAGTATGATTTTTTTTTTCCTGATGATGTGGAAAAATTCTGTATTATTTATGTAATATATATGGTACCAGTAAAAGTGAAAATAGATTTCCCTGTCATTTTGCTTTTGAAAATCCACCTTTTCACTCCGCTATATACTATTACCAACATCATCACCACTCCAGCTTCAGCACCACCAGCAGTGAGTACACCACCAACATCACCACTAACTTTACTGCAAGCATCACTATGAATCCTCTTCCAATATTACAAACAGTATTGAAAGTTAGTTGAAAAGTAATTTTCCTTTTCACTAAACTGTTCAGTGCAAGTAGGTTTCTAATGTATTTTCATTGCAAGTAGGTCCTCAGCATATTGTATTAAGGGACTATCAAATAAGTTTAAGTACACCTCATGCCCAGAATTTCTGTAAAGGGATTCTTTCCACTTAGGCACCAGCATTTTAAAATCTCCCACTATAATTGAATCATGTTCATAACAAGTATTTATCAGTTGGTCAGAAATTCTTTTGTTGTATTTTTCTGTAATCTGCGTGGGGACCTATAAAGTAATCTAGTTGCAAATTCTTATGAAGCATATCTTTAATATATACAAAAATGAAATAGAAATTATCAACATCTACATCTTTTTTTAGCATAGGATTAAGATGAGCTTCAGTGAAGAGCAAGACCACCATTGCCTGCTTTATTTCAACAGTGACAGTTAAATAGCATTTACACCATTTTTATCAGCATTAGAGCACCACAAAATACCTTACTTTATCTGATGTTCTTTCTGCTCCTCGTCTTTTGAGAAGTATATATCTTATTGTGGATTTTCTACAAGAGGTTATATTGCAGTGTCCGACAAGGTTCTGTCCTGTCCCCTACACTTTTTCTCCATTTTTTCAGCAATTTCCTTCTCCATAAACAATCCAATGCACTCATATGCTGATGACTCAATACTACATTCATCCACATCCTTCAGTTCTGCTCCCTCTTCTCTCACTTGATCTGCATCTCATCTTGACACAGCTTCCTCAGTAAACTCAGACTTGGACAGGATATCTCAGTGGGGTACACAAAATCTTGTTAAGTTTA
>JAYMFT010226012.1:0-11275 GCA_038088735.1 Panulirus argus | reverse complement strand
AGAAAGTGAAGAAAAAAATATCGTAGTTCTGACTAATTAATTATACCTGCTGTCCGGCTGGATGTTCAGCATTTTCCGTTGTCTGGTCAGGTGGCGGGTCGTGACCCCAGACATGGCTATGACAAGCAGTAATTTTTTAATGTAGCTGTGACGAATATGCATATCGTGATAAACCAATTATGTGTAAATATGTAAAAGTGTAGTTATGTCAAGTTCATTGTAGTATCTTTACAACTTTTTGCCATTTGATGATAACAGAATAAAACAGTTGTACTCATTGCCATACCCATGTCAACAGACATTTTCACTCTTGCAAATACTATCATCCAACGTCGCACCTTTATGAGGTTTCTCATGATCTTGGTCCACTCCCTTGGCACTCTGCCTCTCTCTAGCGACATCTTGAACAGTACGTCAAGAGGTCCGTCAAGCGTATCTACACACATCTTCAGCACACATGATATTTCATCAGGGCCATGAGCCTTGTATGGGTCAAGCAAGACCTTTAAGTATTCTGTTTACGTCTTTTCAAGATATCTTGATGTTCTCTAAAACCCCTACTCATTCCATCTCACTAGTGTTGGGGGCTGTAGTGCCTTCCACTGTGAAAACACTTTTGAATTTGTTAATCAGTTCTTCACATATCGTTATGTCGTTCTCAACAATTCTTCCCTCTGAATCCCTTAGTCTGATTAGCTGTTCTTCAACTGACAACAGACTACTGGTAAAATTTGTGGAGAAGTTTCGGATTTTCTGCTGCCTTGTCCACAATATTAATTTTTAAAGTTTCTTTATTCCTCCTCTCTTATCCTGGTGTACTGTTCCCATGTTCTCTTATACTTTCCACACAGTGGATGCTGTAGTACCGTCTATACCTTCTCCATATCACATCTTGAAGTTTCTTTGCCTTTTGACACCTTTTATTGAACCATTCTCTCCTCTCTATTACCATTGCCTCTATATTTGAGGCTAAAGGCATCCATCTCCCGACTCCTTCACTGTAAATTTCACAGAACCTTTCATCATAATTCCTCGGTTCCTGGCGACTGAATTCCATTTCGCAGTCTATGTTACCAAAGAAACTGTAGAGGTTTGTGTAGTTTCCTCGATCATATCATCCTCTTTAGGTCTTGTCTCGCCTCTTGCTCCTTTAAACATCCTCCCTTACCATACTGTTAAAACTTGAGCGATACAAGATCACTTTTTCCAGCTGGTGCGTCATATGTAATACTCTCAAATTTCCATGCTAGTGTGTGTGAAGGTAAGATCTGCCAATGATGGTGTATCAGTCCCTCTCATCCCTAGTGTCCTCAGCGCAATAGCGGCATTGGAAATCTTTCTGTATACACTTTGAAAACTTGTGTCTTCATTGGCTCGCTGTCACCGTAAGAATCCAGACTCCCACCCCCAAGCTTTGTTTTTAAGATTGAAGTTCTCCATAATCATTGCTTTAACTTCTCTATAAAATGTTTGTCTTACTGGTTCATGTGCTACTGTGGTTATTCCTTCATTGCCATCAGTGTATGATTGTTCTGGATCACTAAACTTCTTTCGAGTGTGTGTGTGTGTGTGTGTGTGTGTGTGTGTGTGTGTGTGTGTGTGTGTGTGTGTTTATGTGTGTATGTAATTTTAAGTATTGGCATCCTTCAAACTGGCCCGTCTCTATATACCTCGGTTAACAAGAAAGAAAAAAGAAATCAGCTTGTCATAAAACCAAAATAAAACACGAATATCCCTTGAGAAAAACTATAGGGGTCTGGGACTAATTAAGCAAGATAAACACTCATCAACTTTTAAGGAGATCGATTCAGAAACCTTAAAAGTTGGCAGCCGGTTTTAGGTGGTAAAAAGTGAACAAACGGGAGTAAAAGTAAATGAAATATGTCTTTTCTCCCTATGGTGGGATATGAATAATTACTCAAACTAATTAAGCTGATGAAAGTTTATCCATGGACCTATAGAATATAGGACTGCTATAGGAGCACCAGGGTCTTACATAGCGTACAAAGGACATGTCAGAAGGATCCTTACATCCGGGGATGATCACTGGAGCCTCTGACGGAGAGTTTGTCTTGTGTTATGTTCCAGGAGTCACTCAGCTGCAGCCAACGTCAGTCTTTCCCAAAGTCGAGCCGCTAGCTGTACAACTGGGACCTGGACCGCCAGAGGAAATACTCTCACTGATTTCTTGTACAAGTGCCAATAGCAGTGTGGGATTTTTAGACGGTGTGAAGCTGGACATATTGACATTAATGGAAATAGAAGAAAGAAGATGAAAACCCTGCGGTCCAACACGACAGACCAGCGAGATACGGCGTATACGGCAAGAAAATCTTATCACTGGTATTGTTTCGGAAAACTTTGTGACAACAATTCTTATATTTATAGCAATTTTTGTTTTCTGGAGTGTCGGGTACCTGACACACATGTTTTCTGGAGTGTCTGGTACCTGACACACATGTTTTCTGGAGTGTCGGGTACCTGACACACATGTTTTCTGGAGTGTTGGGTACCTGACACACATGTTTTCTGGAGTGTCGGGTACCTGACACACATGTTTTCTGGAGTGTCGGGTACCAAACACACATGTTTTCTGGAGTGTCGGGTACCTGACACACATGTTTTCTGGAGTGTCGGGTACCTGACACACATGTTTTCTGGAGTGTCGGGTACGTAACACACATGTTTTCTGGGGTGTCGGGTACGTAACACATATGTTTTCTGGAGTGTCGGGTACCTGACACACATGTTTTCTGGAGTGTTGGGTACTTGACACACATGTTTTCTGGAGTGTCGGGTACCTGACACACATGTTTTCTGGAATGTCGGGTACGTAACACACATGTTTTCTGGGGTGTCGGGTACGTAACACACATGTTTTCTGGAGTGTCGGGTACCTGACACACATGTTTTCTGGAGTGTTGGGTACTTGACACACATGTTTTCTGGGGTGTCGGGTACCTGACACATGTTTTCTGGAGTGTCGGGTACCTAACACACGTGTTTTCTGGAGTGTCGGTTATGTAACACACATGTTTTCTGAAGTGTCGGGTATGGAACACATATGTTTTCTGGAGTGTCGGGTACCTAACACACATGTTTTCTGGAGTGTCGGGTAACTAACACACATGTTTTCTAGAGTGTCGGATACGGAACACACGTTTTCTGGAGTGTCAGGTACCTAACACACATGTTTTCTGGAGTGTCGGGTACCTGACACACGTGTCCATAGTCAATGGATATTTATGAAAATTGGAGAAAGTCTACCTTTCTCGTTCCCGTCCCTAACAAAGATTAAGTATAGGTATTATCACTGAAGTGATCTCTCTTCATGAAACATTTTTATTTTCTTAGTGGAATGTTCTCATACGGTTAAGTTTTTCATTTCTTAAGTAACAGCAAACGAGGGCAAGACTTCTAGAGGGAATTTCCACCTCTCTCAGTCAACTTTCAGCTCGGAGAAGATACGTGTTTTTTTTTTTTTTATCCTTATCCTTTTCTCTAGGAATTTATGTACGTCTGGATCATGGTGAGATGCCTGTGGGTTTACGGAATGTTTTTGGTGCCGCTGTATGTAGGCAAGGGGGATGAAAGTGAGTGTTCCAACTACAGTGGCATAAATTTGTTAATTACTCCTGATATAAGATGTATGGGAGAGTATTGATTGAGAGGGTAAAGGCATGTGCAGAGCATCGGATTGGGGAGGAACAGTTTAGTTTCAGAAGTAGTAGAGCATTTATGTATCAGGTGTTTGCCTGAAAAAAGAAAATAGAATTCTTTTATACTGGTTCGCCGTTTCCCGCGTTAGTGAGGTAACGCCAGACGCAGAAGAGGCCTCATCCGTTGATATCCATTCTCTGCCTGTCATATGTAATGCAGCGAAACCGCAGCCCCCTATCCATAACCAAGTCCCACAGATATTTCTATGATTTCTCTGACTGCTTTATATGCTTTGGTTCAGCCCACTGACAGCACGTCGCCACCTGCATATCACATCGCTCTAATGCACTCTTATCCCGTGTACGCCTTTCGCTTGCTTCCATGTTCAGGCTGCCATCACTCATAATCACAGTCAGCGCACCCTTCCATCACCAACTTAGTCTCCCCCTACTCCTTGTTCCCTTCACTTTTGTTAGCCTCTGGTCTCCCCCTACTCCTTGTTCCCTCCACTTTTGTCAACCTCTTCTCACTAACCATATTCAGCTCACCCAATTCAGCTTTCTCAGCCATACCTTTCTTATTACCACATTTCTCTCTTACCCACTCGTATCTTACTCAATCAAGCCCCTCACATCAATGCTGTCCTTAAACATTTCTCCTCCAACACATTCACTTTCTTCCGTACATTCTCATCAACAGCCCATTCCTCGCATCCGTACATCACTCTCAGGACTATTGTACCTTCAAACATACCTCCACCCTCCCAAATAGTGAGTGACTCTTTATTCCCAACATTCATCATTGGTCCCAGAACCGTTGTCCTCATACCCACTCTACGACTCACCTCAGATTCCACAGTTCCATTCGCTGCTATGTCCACGTATAGGTATATAAAACACTCTACCTCTTCTAGCTTTTTTCCATTCAAGCTTATACCTCAGCTAACCAGCTAAGCCTAGTAACCTTTCTAATATTCAGATTTTCTCCAAGCTTTCTCCTTTCACACACTTCCATACTCAGTCACCAACGTCTGCAGTTTCTCACTCGAATCTGCCACCAGCACTGTGTCACTACCAACAGACTGTATGCCTGTCTCTCCACGACCATTTCCCTCACTCACCATCCCATCCATAAATGAATTGGATAGCCATGGTGACATCACACGCCTTTACCGTGGTCCAACCTTCACCTGAACCACTCACCCTCCTCTCTGTCCGCTCGTACACACGCCTTACTCTTGCGATAAAAACTCCTCCTTGCTTCTAATAGCTTTTCTCCCACACCAAACATTCTCAATGAATCACATCATATGCCTTCTCCAGATCCACAAATGCCACATAGAAATCCTTCTGTCTCTCTAAGTATTGTTCACAAAGGTTTTCAACGCCAATATCTGATTTATACATCCTATACCACTCCTGCAACCGAGTTGTTCCTCCATAATGTCATGCAACGTGCATGCCACCTCCCTCTCAATCACCACTCTTCCTTGCAACTTACCAGATACACTCAACAAACTTATGCCTTTTTGATCCGATCACTCACCTTTGTCCCCCTTGCCTATATGCAATGGCATTATGCATGCATTACGCCAATCCCCAGGCACTTCACCATGATCCATATACACACAGCAAATCCTAATTAATCAGTCAACATCACAGTCACGCCCTTTCTAAAGATGTTCAACTGCTATACTGTCCACTCAAGCCGCCTTGTCACTTTACACGAAGCTTTCACCAACTCTTCCATTTTCCTTCAAACCTTTTGCCATGGCGTCTCACTTCGCATACCTCCCCGACCCAACACCTTATATCTGCCACCCTACCTTACAACGAGCAACCAGATCGGTACTTGATTAAAGATTTTGAAGAAGCTCTTTGGTAATGTTGATAACCTGAGTGAAGGACAGGGAAGAGGAGGAGGAGGAGGAGTAAGAGATCAGACGATGCGAAAGGGGAGGACACGTGTTGGTCACCGAAGGATGATGGGTTAGTGATGGTGTAGGAGGAGATAGATATGGCAGCTGTGATGACTGGTGAACGAGCCAGTGACGAGGACTGATGGTGACCAGAGTGGTGAGGACTGGTGTTAAGCCAGAGTAGTGAGGCCTGATGGTGAGCCAGGGTGTTGAGGACTGATGGTGAACAAGAGTTGTCAGGAGTGGTGATGAATCAGAGTGGTGAGCTACGTTCCCTGTGTTCTAAGTGGCGCGACAGCGCAATAGACCGCACCGAATTTTGCCACCGCAAATATCACGAGCGACGGGTCGACCCTGCTTGATTCGGGTCGAACCCTGTTTGAGTCAAAAGGGTGTCGCATGCTAGACTTACATGATATGATGAAAATAGTAGGAAAAAAGGTTAGCACTAGATTCGTTGGCTAGTTTTCGATATTGTTTCAAACTTATAACGACGACTTCGCAAGATGTAGAAATATTGAGTTGTCAATCCAGCGCCAGTACTTTGGCGCCCGGAGACTATTTTTGGCGACTGTAAATAACACTTCTAGCGAGGGAACTGCTAGAGGGAGCAGTATACAGCCAGGCTTGGGACAACACCGTACTGTGGTATGTGGTTGCTACTCATATTTTACACCCAGCAGTTTACAGTAAGGTGAAGTGCATTTACCCTCGTACTGAATGATGTTTTACATGTAACAATAATCAATTACACTTGGCCACACACACCACTCGCCCATTGCACATGACACCACATTTTTCTCATTCCTGAAGCACTATCATTTCAGCCTAATTATTTGCACTGATTGCAGTATATATGAATTATGAAACACTTAATAGATACACCGCATAGTAATAGAATTTGAGAAGTAAAATGCCACAAAAATGTTCATCACTGGGTGCATTATATGCGACCAGTTGGTAGTGATTGGCGATTTAATGCAGGGCATTGCATTAGCACTAAAGAAATCAGAATCAAAATTGATGTAGGTTACTGAGTAATAGTCATCAGGTTCCTCAAAACTCAGTAACTGAAGGTTTAAACTCGTGCGTATTACCCGTTATGATGTCTGAAGCTAAACATTATCTCTGAAGGGTCGCGGTGTTTCATGAACCCAAGCAACGAGCAGTAACGAAGCTTCTGACTCTCACACTGAATCAGGGGAAAGGATTCTTCTGATAAAAATGAGAATGTGAATGTCAATCATATCGATGCTTTGTGTTTCCCATTATCAAAAACAGCTCTTGTCAAGACCATGAAAGCAGTATTTGAATCAGAGTATAAATGTGCGTGGAACCGCCTCCGTTCCGAATCGATAAATGAGTCATGGTTCGAGGCTCTAAACCTTTGAGTTTTAATCAGTTTACTTGCTCAGTCGTAGCATGACCGCTCAGACCAGATTTACTCTGATTGGATAGTAAATACTTCGGTGAATTACTTTTGAATTACAGATAGGAAATCTGGAATCACATTTTTGAAAATAAATTACCAGTCTCGTAAGATGTCCGGAAAGCATGTGATTTTTATCTGTACTATGAGGAGGTGGACTTGTGTGTCTGTCTGTCTGAACACGCGCCGACCAAGCTGCCAGACGTAGGACGAATAATCCTCATAAAAAGTTGTCAATGATTCATCCATTTCCTTGGCAGGATTGCTTTCTATTGGAGTGATATGTTTTCGTGCAAATGTTATACTGTCTATATTGTAAAAATGAGCCTTCTGTCTGTTTCTCTGTAGACACGTTGCCAGACGCCCGAAAACTTACCCCTATACACATAAGCCAATGATTCATCTTTTCCCTAGCAGGTTTGAGTTTGCTGGCTGATGGGATGATATATTTTCAGGGGCCGGAAGGCTGTCACGGCATAATCTGGGAGGTGTGAAGGTGGGAAATGACAGGATGAGTGGCTAGGAAAAAAGATTAATAGCAATGAGCCATGTCATACCAAAATTCAACGGTTCAGGGTGTGGTGGCCAAGGAAGGAGGGATCGGATGTGGTGAGGCAGTGTGTGGTGGCTAGGGAGCGAGGGGGGCGTGGTGGTCGGAAAGGGGAGTGTAGTAGCCGGGGAGACAGGGGTGTGATGGCCATGGAAGAACAGCGTGGTGGTGGTGAGTGATGCTGTGGTGTACCCTCCACAGGTGCGAGAAGGTGAAGGCCCGGAGGTCTCGAATCTGCGAGCGTGTTTCAACGCATCATTGCCAGCAACAAGAACAGCGAACATTACCCAAGCATATTTGTGTTTTTATCCTCAAATAGAATATCAGTATGTGTTCCATTAAGTAGACCAAAGGAATATTGCAAAATGATTCGGTACACTATAGGGATGCAAGTCGGCAGGACATGTCCCAGGGTACAGTAAGGGTGCAGGTTGGCAGGATAAGTCCCAGGGTACAGCAGGGGTGCAGGTCGGCAGGACAAGTCCCAGGGTACAGTAAGGATGCAGGTCGGCAGGACAAGTCCCAAGGCACAGTAGGGGTGCAGATTGGCAGGACAAGTCCCAGTATACAGCAGGGGTGCAGGACAGCAGGACATGTCGCAGGGTACAGTAGGGGAGCAGGTCGCCAGAACAAGTCCCAGAGTACAGTAGGGAAGCAAGTCGGCAGGACCATTCCGAGGGTACAGTAGGGGTACAGGTCGGCAGTACAAGTCTCAGGGCACAGTAGGGGTGCTGGTCGGCAGGATAAGTCACAGGGTACAGTAGGGGTGCAGGTCAGCAGGGCAAGTCCCAGGGTACACTAGAGGTACAGGTCTGCATGACAAGCCCCAGAGTACAGTAGGGGTGCAGGTCGGCAGGACACGACCCAGGGTACAGCAGGGGTGCAGGTCGGCAGGACAAGTCCCAGGGTACAGTAGGGGTGTAGGTCGGCAGGACAAGTCCCAGGGTACAGTAGGGGTGCAGGGTGACAGGACAAGTCCTATGGTACAATAGGGCTGTAGGTCGGCAGGACATGTTCCAGGGTACAGTAGGTATGCAGGTCGGCAGAACATCTCCCAGGGCACTGTAGGGGTACAGTTCTGCATGTCAAGTTCCAGGGTACAGTGGGGGTGCAGGTCGGAAGGACACGACCCAAGGTACAGTAGGAGTGTAGGTTGGCAGGACATGTCCTTGGGCACAGCAGGGGTGCAGGTCAGCAGGACATGTCCCAGGGCACAGCAGGGATGCGGGGTGGCAGGAGAAGTCCCAGGGTACAGCAGGGGTGCAGGTCGGCAGGTGAAGTCCCAGGGTATAGTAGAGGTGCAGGTCGGCAGGACAAGTCTTAAAGTACAGTAGGGGTACAGGTCAGCAGGATATGTCCCAGGGCACAGCAGGGGTGCAGGTCGGCAGGACATGTCCCAGGGTACAGTAGGGTTGTTGGTCGGCAGGACATGTCCCAGGGTACAGTAGGGGTGTTGGTCGGCAGGATATGTCCCAGGGTACAGTAGGGGTGTTGGTCGTCAGGACATGTCCCAGGGTACATTAGGGGTGTTTGTCGGCAGGACATGTCCCTGGGTACAGTAGGGGTAGAGGTCGACAGGACAAATCCCAGGGTACAGTAGTGTTGCAGGTCGGTAGGTCAAGTCCCAGGGTACAGTAGGGGAGCATGTCCCAGGGTACAGTAGGGGTGTAGGTCGGCAGGACAAGTGACAGGGTATAGTAGAGGTGCAGGTCGGCAGGACAAGTCTCAGGGTACAGTAGGGGTACAGGTCAGCAGGACAAGTCCCAGGGTACAGCAGGGTTGCAGGTCGGTAGGATAAATTCCAAGGTACAGTAGGGGTGCAGGTCGGCAGGGCATGTACCGCGGTACAGTAGGAGTGCAGGTCGGCAGGACAAGTCCCAGGGTACAGTAGGGGTGCAGATTGGATGGTATAAAATGATATAATGTGAGAAAATGACAAAACTATGGTATCTGGCTGCAAAAGAGGTATTGGTACATTACCAACACTCACTACACTGTCCGGCAAATATCACTTTTTGGTTCTAGGTTAAGGTTCACGACTCAAGTCCCTGTGACTCGCTAGGCAAACATTTGTGTGGTCTCTGCCCTACTGAGGGTTAGGAGATTTGCTGCTGCTGCTGCCTCCTCGGTTGCTTCTTCTGCTATTGTTGTCGTTGCTACTGCGGCCGTTGCTAATTTTGCTGTTGTAGCTGTTACCGCTGCTGATGGTAAGACTGCTGTTCCCAGCTCTGAATAAACCAAATCCTATTCGCTCTTTTGGTCATTTGATGTACGTAGGTGTCATTGTCATCGTCCTGAGCTGCAGGTTTAGGACATAATGATGTCTGGAGATTCTTCTATGTATGAAACCTGCTTATGTCAGGTAAGCCTGGAAAATGCTGCCTTGTCCGAGGGTGAATCCCATTGGAATACAATACTGCGCCCTGAGGACGGTGTTCATGGAAAACTAAACTTTTACACGCACAGAATTAACCTTTGTGTCTTTTCCTGAAGGTATAGATCTGATGAACCATGTATAATGCTAGAGGAATGAACTCGCTCCTCATTAAACATCAGACAAAAGGACAGCATCAGATAACGCCAGGTAACGTGGAGACAAGACGCAAGCTCTTCAGGATAGGTAGTATTATAGTGAACCGTCGTGAGGTGAGCCGAGGGAAGAAAAGCCACCCAGGTGAGTAGTTGTTTTAAAAGACACAGACAGCTTTCTCCTTGTGACGAGGACCATTAGTAGTCTCAACTTGTTCCTGCCTCCTGTGTCATCACACACATCGAGTACTTGTGTATGGATCAACAAATCAACAATTTTTGGTGATGTGCACTATCAAGCAGCTTCTGAATCTCACCAACAGACAGCGAAGTTAAAATGATTACAAAGAGTGTTTGTTTGAGTACGGCCGTCAGGCCACATGTCAAGTAACCATCAAGGGTCCAGAGCCCTAGACCCTACACGTCGAAGCTCTGGAACTCTCTACCTTCTCATATGTCTTTCCTAATAACTATGACCTGGCTCATTTCAAGAGACATGTTTTTCACTTTCTCAAAAATTTATAGATACTTTCCCTGTCTGTTTTTCCCCCTTTCTCAATTCTATTTCAATTAGGGCCTGGCCTTGATGTGGACTTTTGTCCATGACTGGAGCCTTCAACATAGAAAAAAAAAAAAAGCACATATAGGCATAGTACATACATATACATACCAACATCTACATATATACATACACATGCATATACACATATGCATATTCATACTTGCTCGCCTCCATCCATTTCTGATGCTACCGCGCCCCACAGGAAATAGCATTGCCACCCCCTGCGTCTGCAATGTATTGCCAGGAAACAGATGAAAAGGCCACATTCACTCACACTCAATCTCTAGCTTTCATGTATAATGCACTGAAACCTAGGGATAGAGAAGAAAGAATACTTCCTACATATTTGCTGCATGTCTTAGAAGGCATCTAAAAGGGATGGGCGCAGGGGACCTGGAAATCTTCCCCTCCTGTTTTACTTTTCCAAAAGAAGGAACAAAGAATGGGGCTAAGTGAGGATTTACCCTCTGAGGCTCAGTCATATGTTCTTGGTGCTACCTCACTAATGCAAGAAATGGCAAATATTCTTGAAAGATATACATATATATCTATTGCTTCCCTGGGGATAGGGATGTAAGAATACTTCCCACATATTCCCTGCGTGTCATAGAAGGTGACTAAAAGGGG
>JAYMFT010226001.1:0-11275 GCA_038088735.1 Panulirus argus | reverse complement strand
TATATATATATATATATATATATATATATATATATATATATATATATATCCCGGTATCTTTAGCTAATACTTACACTAACATTCCATGTTCAAGTGGATTCGCTCGTCATCTGCATCTCGTAAGATCCTGTAAACCAATATCCGGAGGTTCGCTCCAATAAGGCCTCCCTGATTCCTCCTCTTGACCCTGCTATTCGGTCTACAACCCTCGCCGATATCCTGTTGATGAAAGCAGTTGTATATAAGCCACATCAACATTACGCATGCTTGTTCTAACTCCTAAATTTAACCTCACGCCATTCACGAACTCAGTAGCTAAATCTCCTTTTTTTTCTCTCTCTCTTCTCCCCTAAATAATAACACAACAGAATACGTCTGGGCGAATCAGAGACACAGGGTTCATTGTAGGTTCGTTCAGGTGTCTCGAGGCACGTAAGTCTTGCAAAATATTTGAACGAAACAGTACCGAACCCCATGTCTCGCAAGGCATAGAAGGAGGGTTCGCTACCGCTTCGATCAGGCGTGTAGTGGAACTTCGGAACTTCACCTGAGGGAACATAGCCAACCTCTCTCTCTCTCTCTCTCTCTCTCTCTCTCTCTCTCTCGGCAAACGACCTTAAGAAACCTAAGCCGAGCCAATCATTTTCTGACCTTGATGAGTCAGCCAGGGTAGTGGAAAGCTGGGATGACCTTGATGACCCAGGAGCCCAGGATAAGAGAACGAGAGTGGGAGGGGGGGGGTTGCCTCCCTCCCTCGACGAAAACAAACCACAACTCTATCTTTCATCCATCCCCCAGAGAGAGAGAGAGAGAGAGAAAGAGAGACGACTTGGAAGAATGACAGTCTCGGAAGGAATTACATCACAAGGTAATATTAGCTTTAGGAAAGCTGCAAGCATTGATGGAATCTCATTCAAGGCTGCTCACCTTGGGGAAAGGAACCAGCTCAGCTTCTGTCGGGAGATCTTTCGCTTTTATCCACCGTATTTACGAAAGTCGTGTTCCACCCTGACGGCAGTTCTGACAGAAAAGCTTCGGTGTGTCATCCCAGCGGCCTTTTTCCTCTTTTTTTTTACGACTGTTCGCCTGTTTCTCAAATTATCGTCTGAGTCCCATTCCGACCGTTTATTGTTCTCTCTCGTTTAAAGCAAATTTCGGGCTTCTTTGCAGTGGGAATGTCATTAACAGTGAGGATACTTTTCTCAGTGGAGGTTATTCACAGCGGGGAACAAGTTTCACAGTGGGAGACACTTCTCACAGTGGGGAGGTAATTCGCAAAGGGAGACACTTCACAGTGGGGATGATTTTGAAAATACGAACGTTTTGAAAGTGGAAAGGTCTTCCATGTGGTGGGCATCTTCTTTCTTCAAAGTGGAGGTATTCTTTTCGCTGTGGACTTATCGGAAACACATTTACTGACATATCTTTGTTTTTCCGCATTGGTGAATATTTTTACGGTCGACACTCTTATAATCTTTTATTCTACAGTGAAGATTATTTTTTTTCACAGTTATAGACGTTCTTTTCACAGTGGCAATGCTTTAAATTTCTTTTCTCTTCTCGCAGTGGAGAGTTTTACACACCTGCAGACATTCTTTTTCCCAGTGGAGACGCTTAACGCAGTGGGAACATTCTTCACAGTGGAACCTGTTCTATATTTAGAGTGTTGTAACTAAAGACGGAATCGGTTCACGCCTCGGGAATCCACCACAAACCAAACCCACAACACTCCACTCCATAGTGCATGACGTCACTGCCGTGAGAGCGGAGAGGTGGAAGGGAGAGTGTGGGAGAGAGAGAGAGAGAGAGGAGTGTGAGAGAGTGGGAAGACTGTAAAACGTTATCGGAAGATAGAAATGACGGCTCACCACCCCTCCCCTACCCTTCTACGTCATCACCCCAACACACACACACGCACACACACACACACACACACACACACACACACACACACACACGTGCATATCAACCTCGACCACCACTCCTCTAACGAGAAAGGCACAGGATATCAACAGATAATCACAGGCATGATATCATAAAGCTGTGCTCAGGATGTTATCTTGTACTTGATGCTATCCAATCATAACAGGTTATCCTATACGGGATCACCCTGGGCTGTAAAAAATGTAATTTAACAGAGCTTGCTATCTTGTGATAACTACCTATCCACGTGATATGCTGCGTTAACAGGCTATCTCTATGCTATCCTTGATAAAAAAAAATTTCCAGCGGTCCGATGCAAGATCACGTGGGGCCGTGAAGGATGTTATCTTACACAGGATTCTACTACCTTGAGATAACAGGGCTATTCAGTGCAGGATCGCACGGAGGTATGCAGGATGTTGTCTTGTACCGGATGTTAATAACGACACCAGTACTTGAGGGCCAAGTCACGAGTATTGTAGTGAACCTTCCTGGTGATCATATTACTCCTACGTCAGTAAGGATGGGATCCAGGATACAGAAGGGTGAGTTTTCCTCCAATGCCTGCACCAGTTATCCTGCTTGCGATATCCTACTTGCATTGTTATTAGGAGGAGGTGAGTGGGGAGGGTGGTCCTGCCTGTGTCTGTCTGTTTGTTTGTCTGTATATGTTTGTCTGTCGTGTCTGTTCACTGGGTCACGGAGCTGTACACAGACAGAAAGCAAGATGAGGTTTCTGAGAGCGATGATTACGACCCTTGAGCACGACGGTACGAGCGATGAGCAGGACGGTACGACCCTTGAATACGATGGTACAATCCTTGGGAATGAAGGTGTGACCTTCGACATGATCCGTCCTCACACACACACACACACACACACACACAAACATACACACACACACAAAAAAAAATAAACAAACAAGCAAATAAACAAACAAACAGACAAACAAACAAACAAACAAACAGACAAACAAATAAACAACAGAAGCTATAAATAACAGAGTTAGATGAACGACGTTCACTGACACAGCTGCCCGAAAACTGTGACAAGTATAGAAACATGTACATAACGGCGAGTGGAGCATTAAGACAAACTAAGACTATCGCTCCAACAGCTTCTTCAAGTCATCATGATGCATCTCTCTTCCCTACGTCATCACCCTTAGTGCCTAGCAAGGGCAAGACAGTGCTAAGAACGTATTGCTCTGAGATGCAGTATTGGAGTACCGCTCTATGAAGTTATCGACTTAATCGACGCGTCGAGTTATGGTGGTCATAATCAGATGCGGTAATAAACAAATGCCACATGTTGTGTCCCACGGGCTGACCTATCGTCAACAGCAGGAAGATAGATGCACCATACCGAGGTACTACTATGGATCGCATCTAGATACTTGCTACGTACCGTATCTACGTACTGCTATTAGCCGTACCTGCGTACTGCCGTGTACCGTATCGAGTGAGGCAAGATCAGTGACGCAAACTGCTAGCCAGAGAGACATCAATAAGACAGGCGTTACTAAGGCAGGCCTAGAGGAGAGAGACATCAATGAGACAAATATCAATGGGGTAGAGACTTCTGAATCTGGTATTAGTTATGTTGACTACGCTAAGGAAGACATAAATGAATCGCACATCAGTAAAGCAGAAATCAATGAAGCAGACGCTAAAAGCCAGGAGACCTAACATACCCTGCAGACGTCAGGTGACATCCCGCACTTACGGCTGACTAATCCCGCTGACGTTATGAACCTGGCCCCTCCCGCTGACGTAAGCTGACACCTACTACTGCATACAGCATGGACATAGAGTCTCTCTCTCCCGCTGACAACGATTCTCCTGACATGGAGATTCCTGTATAACTCCAGCCCCCTACACACGTGACCACACACCCGACTGACTTGGTGTGACCTTTTCCTGTGGAACACTGATTCAAGGTCACACTTGGAGGTGGAAGGGGGTGTGTGCGGGTGGTGGATGGAAGGGAGAGGAAGAGGCCAGAGGTCTTCAGTAATGTTCTCAGAAAGGCTGAGGACCTCACGCAACACTACTGACGAAGGAAGAACAAACCCACGAACTCTCTCCATCACTCGAGTTGGCAACCGTGGAACACGCTTTATGCCACCCAACTACAATACACATAGATGATTCCCCCCCCACCCCCCCCTTTTTTTTTTTCATTGACTTCCTCTTTTCCTTTGCTCTTTAGATCATATATCTAGGGCTGGGACTCGACTGCAACTTTTGTCCATCGACAATGAGAAAAATCCAACTCAAAATCGTCCACTTCAGTATCATATGATAGCAAGAACTGAGTCACCATGTAACCAGCAGTTCTGTAGTTATGAGTCAGCAAATAGTTCTTTCTTTCCTTCACTTACATCAATCATTTCCATATGCAAATTATTTTACACTTGAGAATGGAAAATTCGATTCATATATTCTTCAGTTCAGTAAAACTCTTGTATACCAGGCCTTTGTGCAGAATTTTCAGCAAACAAAATCTACTTATTCATTTTTTCTAATTGTTATGAATATTACTGAAGGACACATTATCTTTTGAGAGAAACTTTTGGAACAAGCTCATCAAAATTTATGACTCTGTCAAGGCTCTCATGACAATGTCAAGGCTCGAATGATATTGACAATATTTCAAAAGCTAATAACCAAGGCAGCAGTTCTCAACTAACATTCAGCAGTATTGCCTAATATTTGGTTGTCTCTGGCAATAACTATGATGCCTGACACTATGCCCAGCTCCTGTTCGCTGAGATGAAATTAATTAATAGCAATACCAGGCCAGAAACCACACAGACAAACAGAGAGAATGACAGTGACAGAGAAGGGTGGTGAGGCAAGTAGAGAAATCACACACACACACACACACACACACACACACACACACACATACACAATGCACACACAAAAACACACATACACATATGTGTGTTCAACAGACAGAGCCCCACGAATATAGTTATTACATTTATACGTAGACGCAGAGGTAAATATATCTATAAAAATTATGACTCATAAAACATATGAGCAGAGAATAGAACAAAACATAGAAATTTAAACCCAAATTAGATATAGTAAAGATACAGGTTGAACCTCTATAATCCGGCAATATGGGACTTGAACACTGCCAGAACACAGAAATTGCCGGAAAACAGAAACTGACTCCTAAAGGAACCCCCTATGTAAACATATGCCCAACCCCTAGTCTTGCCAGTTCATTCCACATACATATCGTTGTGCTATCGAAGTTAGAACAGAGCTTAGTGCACGAAATAATACGACCAATAATGCTTCCAAACAAGATTCTACTTTGGGGTGTGCCGAAGTTATATAAAATTTAAAGATATTTTACACTGGATCGGGGCCAGCAGAGTTAGGCCACGTCCATACTATCTTGTCCACACTGTTGAGGTAGTTGGGCAGTCAGGTCGTACAGTAGCCAGTAGATGGTCGGCAGACCACAAGTATCACCATGCGCAGCAAAGTTGAAAGGAAAAAATAGGGCTGTGTAGTATATTGATTATTGTGTGCGTAAAAAAAAAAAAAAAAAGTACAAAAAAATGTATATGGTGTAAAGAGTGATTACTTTTTGTGGCAGTGCCGTTGTTGCAGACTCAGCGTCAAACTACTGGGCACTGTCTGGTGATTTCCCTCAACTACGGGCAAGGGAAATCCGCTAATTTGCCCGTCAAAGTTGCCACAAAGTTTCTGATGACGGGTTTCACACTCGTGCCCGCCAGAAACTCCCGATAGTGTGGACGCTTCTTTACAGCGTGCTCTAGCTTCACGCACGAAGTAATTTTCAAACCATTGAAGAAAGAGTTTTAGTTGTCATCCACCCTTTTATAGTACCACGGTAGATAAGTGGAAGAATTTTCACTCCTTTGAGGGCCCTCGGGTGAACACTCTTACCAGTTACCATCAGCTTGGTTTCATGTGTTCCTGCAGCATTGCAGCGGCCAAGAATTGTTACCCTATCTTTGGAATCCTTCCCCCTAGATGGAGACTCAGTCAGTTCTTGGGCAAGGTGTTTTTCGTGACATATGACGCCATTACAGGGCAGATTCGTCAGCATTATACACTTATTCTGGACATAAATTTTCCGCTGCCACTAACTGTGCAAATTGATCCACAAATTTTGTCGCAGCTGAGCATCTCACCAGAAATGCTTGCACCTTCATTACGTCGGAGCTTAAACTACTTTATAAGTTCACTGTATAATTCTGCACTCCTGGCACGTTTCAAAGTCTTCCGGAAGTTTATCCTTTTCTGACTTTCATTTTCAGTAAAAAAAATTAAATATCTGCTCCTTTTGTTTCTTTAAGTGACACACAGCTGACGATCCAATCTCACAGTACTCACATAAAGTCTTTACAGAAGTTCCTTTATCTAATTTTCTCAGTAACACCACCTTTTCAAGCATCGATAATGCTTTATGCTTTTGCTTATTAGCACTAGCACCATCTTCTGCACCTCTTGGTCTCTTGGAAGACATCCTAAAGGGCTAAAATACAGCCGAATAAGAAATTAACAGGACTGTTAATTAGCACGGCTGCAGTGTAAACAGATTTTGGTGCCTTAGCGCTGTTAACTTGCTAATAGCGCCACCCTGGTGGCAGATCCACAAACTAATAGCAGCAGATTCAAAACATGCCGGACCATGAGAGTTACCGGACCACAGAGCGCCGGATCAAAGAGGTACAACCTCTAATGATAATGATAATCGAAATGATAATACATTTTTACATAGTAGCTGGACTGACCTGTTCCTTACTACTGAAATCACCTGCAGGAAGAAGGGCGTAGTATTTCAAATACATCAGCAAACCTGGGGATAACAAGAGCAAGTGTCTGTATACGTGCAAAACTAACGGGGTTTACCTACCTTTTGACACCAAGCGCAGCCTCCGAGGTCGACTGGTTACGGAGAAGTTTCGATCACAAAATGACCCAAAGAGGAAATAACTCGAGAAAATGAGTTTTCCTGAAATAATGGAAAAAATAATATGTTTTGGGAGATTGTTACAATTAATTGACTGATGAAAATGTAATGTAAATTGGATGAACAGTTGCTTTGATATTCCCAGCAATGTAAGATAAAGAATAAAAGATAGAGCAGGTCGTCCATAAACGCAGAAGACCAATTAGTAAATTACTTTTGGTAAACTGGTTCAGATTTCTAGAGTTCGCTGAAGCTTCGGATCAGCATGTAACAGTTCAAGATTGAAGGATTCACTGAAGCTTCAGAGTCAACATATCGAGAAGGATTCTCTAAAGCTTCGGATCAGTAACAACTGTTGGGAATAGACGTGTTCACTGGTACTTCAAATCAGAGACACACTTCGGGATGGACGTGTTCACAAACGTGAAATGTGAAACTCATCCAAAGCTTCGAACACGGGTTATTTCGAAATGTTTCATCAAATCTCAGTATAACTTATCAGAGCAAATATTTGGAAACGAGTGAGAAATTCGACTCTTTCTTCGAACCCGATTTGGGGATTAATAAATTGAGCAATCCCAAAGGTACGTATAGCTAGTACTTTCTACATGTTGATTGCATTGTTGATTGCTTATGTAGGACAACGAAGTTTTATTCTAAAAGTTTCGCTGTGAATTTCTTTTCCAATTTTATCAGTGCTGATCAAAGTTGATCTGTAAAAGATCTGATATTAGCCAAGCACCATAACCAGGGTTGTAGCCTGTCAGAACTCTTAAGTACTCTAAGCCTATCTGTACAGTCTTATCTTCTTCCTACAATGTTTGCATTAAATGTGACAAAAGTACCAGGGTATTTAAAAGACGAGACATAGACAATATACCTTTGTCACCAGTTTCTAAATCTGGCTACGACTTCTGATGAATATTCTAAGTTTTCTCTTGCAGAACTGATGAGTTTAAGACATTTACAAGCTTTGGATGCATCTAAGAATGGTTTGCGATTTACGGCATATTTCGGTAAGTACAAGAGCATCATCAGCACAACTAATTGCAATATTCCTTGGACTTTCTGGGACCGATTTTAGTAAGGTACTGATTCATACTTTTAAACACTTTGGCACTCAGTACTCCACCTTGAGAAAGGTTACGCTATGTATCTCTAGTTTCGCTCTTGTAGCCTTGAAACAACACAACCGACTCTCTGTTGGTGAGATGACCAAGTACCCAGTGTTAAAGTCGGCCACCTATGTCCATTTGAGCTGTTTATACAATATAACTTGCCTGTTAACAATATCATTTGCTGAAGTCCAGAAATACAGTGCATTTGTGCAGTTGGTCTACACGTACGGTTACGAGAGTTGTGATACAGTTATGTACACTTTTGCCACGTGTGAATTCGTTGATGTCAGTCGACCTGTGATCGTTGGTTCTGTGAAGTGGTCTCCTGAGCGTCGTCCTCCTAAGAGTTTTACAAACGCAACTCCTCAGGGAGATGGAACGAAGGCCATCTGTTTGATTATGCTTCAGTATTGGTACAGTAATTCTATTAGTCCATAGAAAAGATAAATAACTCATAGCACAGTTACTGCTCGATCGAGTGACTCGGAACCGACATACGTAGCATTACATCGCACAACTTTAACAATAGACTCACAGGTACACATCTTACAAGTATAATGATGTCATGGGTGACGCTATCCTATCCAAGGGCAGTGGCCTTGCCCCTGGTAAGGGCTGCATCAAGTTCATACTCAGTTTAAGGGACACCACTTTCGAGTTGCTTGTTTTATCAGTAAGATAGGGTGAATAGTTTTTTTTTTTTTTTAGACAAGGTGTCCCCCTGTCTTATGAGATAGGATGCTATAGGAGGTCCCACTGGCCCTGTAGACGGCTAACGAAATGTCAGGAATTAATGAGGAGTCCCCAGGGCCCTGGGGAAGCCAGCGTCAGCAGAGCCTTAGATGCCCCACGGGAACTGAAAGCCACGTGAGCTGACGTATCAGCACCCGAAGCCTCTTCGTCAGCCGTGGCGTGCTGAGCCTGCCCGTCACACTGTGGTGGTCTTTGATGCCGTCACAACACCCTGCTGTAGTAGTCAACATCTTCCCCGGCTCCGACACGTGACCAGGGGCCCCTTTGCTCCTGCTGGAGGCGATGGATGAACATACCTTGTTGATGAATGATGACTTGTGGTGGTCGGTGACTGGTGGTCGTAGTAGAAGGGGTTGGCTGTGACGGTGGTAGATGGTTGATGATGGTGACAGCGTGCATATGGTTCAGAAGACCAGCATACGATTCACAGAACCTTACTGTAATTCCTGACAGAAACCCATGAATTACTACAGCAGACGACGATTCACAGCAGCAAACCACGAATGACAACAACATTCCAGGCGGTCACAACAGCAGACAACGAATCACAACACTACTCTCATGGGAATCACTACTTGGAAACAACAACGGTTCCTGAATCATTACGTGAATCGCAGTACGTGATTCACTGGAGGAGGAGAGGAGAGGAGGGGGGAGAGAGAGAGGTGAGCGTGGATGGTGGTGGTGGTGGTGGTGGTGGTACCAGGTACCGTGAGAGTGCGGGCTGGCAAAGTGGACCCAAGTGAGGTTTATGATCATAAAGGCCAAGAGAGGAGGTTGGCTGAGGACGTGTTGTAGCTGACGTGCTCCCTACACGTCCTCCTCTTGCTACGCTTAAAACGCTATGAGGAAGAGAAGGGTCAGGCTCGGGACGTGTTGTAGGTGAAGCACACATCATGTCCTCTTCCTCTTGGTGCGCTTGAAGAAAAGGGGAAGGTTGGGTGGGGTCTGGCAGGGTTATTGACGAAGTACACCACACACACACACACTCCCTCCTTTTGGTACTCACAAAGGCCAAGAGGTGAGGAAGAGACATACCTGGGCGATAACTCCCTCCAACGCCCCTCCTCTTTGAAGCTCTCGGAGGCTTCGGAGGTTCAAGGACGGCTGGGAGGTGTTTGGCAGGACTTGGGAACCTCATGCACTCTCCTCTTGTCATCCTCAGCTCTGTCAGTTTCTGATGTGGGTCCTACTATACAGTCTGACCTTCTAACAGTTTTGCTTCTATGTACTGGCCTCTTCCATCCGCCACACCTACGCAATTCCCCTTTCCAGTGTTACACGTATGTTTCCACGGAGGGTATGCTTGCAAAACAAAAAGTCTTGGAGATCTTGAGAAAATCTTATCAAGAATAAAAATGTCAGTAACTCTGCTTTTTAATTCGTTACTTTTTTCATATGGAATAGATTTATTTTCTCTCTCTCTCGTAGGATGGTGAATATCAACCATCTTATTGCAACATCTTAACAATCTAATGTTTGGGCTGTATCAAGCCCTTGAATACGACGACTGGAGCCACTGGGTGCAATTAACAACCCCTTGAGTACGATGACTGAACCCCTGAATATGATGATGGGTCTTCTTACTCAAGGGATTATTAAGTCATGATACTCATGAAAACTAGGTCATTGCTCCAAAGGGGTTAAGTCGTCGTACACAAGGGGTAAAGTCGTCGTTCTCGAGGGTATAACATAAAGGATATATTTTTTTTTTCTCCGTATCTTCTTGATGTGAAGACAATATGAGGCATCTTGCATCCTGTACTGCGGTACGTATCATTTTCCGAGAACTCATTCTTTCTTCGGAAACCCAGTTTGAAGGTTTCACTCCCAACAGTTCAGTAATGTATGTTTTTTTTCCAGACCTCACAAATTAGAATACAGAAATGATTTGCATATTGTATGAATAATAAACGCACAATAGACAGATTGCGACATACGAACGATTACATAAAACTAGATGAAGTCATTAGTAAATGTTGGAATGTCGCAAACGCAGTGGAATAGCTAAATGGTCGTCTGTAATACATTTTGGAATGTGTGCGAATGTGAGGGGAGAGGGGGAGGGGGGAGGGGCGGGGAGATGCATGCGAGGAGGAGATGCGAGGGAGGAGTGGTGGAGGTGCTGGAGATTGACAAATGGAGGGTGGGGGACATCGTAGAGATTGACCCATCGGGCAAGAACCACTGACCACTTTAAGTTCTTTGTTATTGCTCACTAGCCTGGATGACACGTGCCACGGGGTTGGGGGAGGGGGTGTTGGCCGCTTGTATGTGGGGCAGGGAGATGGGTGCCCATTGATATGTGGGGAAGATACGAGGGCCCGTTAGTATGTGGGGCAGGGAAGGGGGGAAAGGTTCTAATATGAGTGGCCCAGGGAAGGGCACCCACTAGTATGAGAGGAGTATGTCAGGGGACTGGTGTAGACTGCAGTATTCATACTCATTATTATTATTATTATTATTATCATTATTATTATTATTATTATTATTATTATTATTATTATTATTATTATTAT
>JAYMFT010225990.1:0-10000 GCA_038088735.1 Panulirus argus | reverse complement strand
TTCCTCTTCACTCCCTCCCCCTTCCCTGGGTCATGCATTATGTGCGCATGGCTCCCGTCAGTCTTGTTTGCCGTCGAGCGACGATGCGAACCAACGCCCCAGCATTTTAGGGTATTCAGTGAGACCACCTTTCCCTCCCCCTTACCGCAGCGCCCGCTAAAGCATTTAAGGCAATGCGCGAGAGCGACTTTATACCTGGTGTAATCTTTTTTCCTTTAAGTGAGCTTTGTAGACACGAATGAATAATTAATGTAAAAAAAGAAAATGATTTACACATTTTTCCTCCCGTGCACTAAGTCTTTCATTCCATAATCGTAAATTCTGAAAAAAACCTGCCACCGCTGAGGGGCAGAGTTAATATTGATAACGTTATATCAAATGGAAAAAAGATCGGGAATCTGAATCGTGAATTCCCTCGTCAATTCAAGGATCCGAAATGAATATGATAAGCAAAGAGGAATGTATGGATCATGATGAAATACAATTTTCGAATCGCAAATCCATTTTGCCTCTGCAGAACACGAACGATCACACGGCTGAACGGATGAGAGAATTTGGATGAATATCATCCAACATCCTCTAGGTAATGCGACAAGACTGGGTAAAAATCATGGCTGCGTCACATGATCACAGTAATCATTTTGTCTCTATGGTGAGTAATCATCAGATGTAGGACGCCAGACACACACACACACACACATTCTTGATCAACCCATGACCAGTTTCTGTGAAAGAGTACCTGGTGTTCCCCACAACCTTTCTCAGGAGGCTCCTGCAGCCCAAGGCTGCGCTACATCCAGCAGCAGGGGAAGTGCGAACTCCTTTTTTAGACTGAAAAGCTCTTTGAGGAGACTGAACTCCCAGGGATGCAGTTCCCCCCAGATGTGTGACCTCGAGTAGGCGAAGTCCGGATGTATACCATCTGTAACATAGTCGCAGCTTCTGGGAAAGATCTGCAAGACTCTTCCGCGTAAGACAAGTTTTTTGATGGTAGATTGATGGAGAAAACGCAGGAGATTCCTCCTCAAAATGTGAGAGGTTCCCGCCTTACGTTTTCCCATTGGCATGTGAAGGAAGATGTCAGACGGCAGGTCGCACGTGCTTGAAGATGGTAGGATTACGTTTCTGAAGACGAATTACCGTCTGGTCATCACTGCTGCCCTACGAACGGTGTACTTGCTGCTCTCATCCCGACCGAAATACGAATGGTTGCTATCATTTTGATTGACGACGGTGTAATTGGATTATTAGATCCTTTTGTGAGTTTAAATTAGGGTCCTTTGGGGATATGATTTATGGTTACTGAGACGAAATGGTGTTTCCCAAAGTCCATTGCAGATTTAGGCATGAATTTGTTCGCTTTGTCTGCATTTTATTTATATTTTTCTGTGAATCCTGCATTTGGAGGATTTTTAAAAGAGGCAAGGATTTTATCTTTTAATGTTACCAATTTATATATTTTTTCGTGATACCAAGAACGTTTTTATAGCACCAAATAGTTCTATCTTTTCTGCATGGAAAATTAAAGTTACAAAAGAAGGACCTTTTGGAATGGCACGGGAAGGAATAACAGAACCAGGTCGTCTTGGTACTTTGAAGACCTGGGTCATGTACGGATGTTCCCCGACCTATCCTGACCGTGTAGGACTCGACTCACCTTCTATGGCGAGTACCCTTGACGCTGTGTTGCCTGAGGTTACTCGCACTAATATACCGCGCTGCTATTGGTGTCAGAGTGAGTTGTCCCATCGCTGGTATCATCATGTTCTGAGAATCGTAGGGTTTAATGATCATTACCTTCATCACCTACCATCATTGCCTTCGTCATCTACCATCATTACCTTCATCATCTACCATCATTATCATCATCACCTACCATCATTACCTGCATCATCTGTCATCATCATCATTATCTACCATCATTACCATCATCATCTACCATCGCTACCGTTATCAACTACCATCATTACCTTCATCTGCCATCATTACCATCATCAGCAGTCTTCATTGGTCAACATGTCGCGGTCCTTTCTTTAGTTCCCATTTTTGCCTCGTGTCCCATCCCAATTTTCTTCCTGTTATTTCATTTATTTGCCCGTGTCCTTCCTCCCTCCAACAACGTTCTTATCGTCCTCCTCTGCGTTATATCCCAGTTCCTGAAGGCAATTGTTGGGAGGAGGGATATAGGGGGAGGGGATGTCTGCTTCTTTCCTTACATCGCTAAGCTTTTGAAACTCTTTACCTTGTTTTTTTCTAGTAAACTGCGACCTGTCCCATTTTAAGAAGACGAAACTACTTCCTCCTCTAAAAAAAAGAAAATGTTCTTAGATTTCTTTTCCTTTTCCTTTACTTCTTTTGACGATTTCTGTTTCACTCATGACCTGGCTTCGAAGGGGTCGTGAGGGGGCGGTACCCACCGTCCGAGACTGTTGCCTTCGACATGGGAATGGATTTTGTATTTTTTTGGCTCATATACGACTGTTGATCCCAAGACCTTTTCCCCAGCATTTGTGTTAAGTCATAACTGTGTCTGAATACCTTAAATGGTGTCATTAGTACCTAAATGATGTCATTAGTGCTAGGATGACGACCATCGGGACACAATGATAAGACTGTTTTCATTACACTGCCTGCCTAACGTCTCCCAAAATACCACAACACAAGTCTCCAAGAGAAAAAATGATAATGTACCTCCAACTTTTGTCTTGAAAACGAGAGGTTCTGAGCTTTTGTACGGCGTCTAGTGTGAATACTCTGTCGCAACAGCAAGGGAGTGAGAGTATCTTTCGCTGCATGATCCAGGCAACTGATTGCCCTAATTAAGGCTTAAGAGAAGTTCCCGGTCTTTTTCGATCAACCCTTAGGGGGTGGGGGGGGCAGGATGAACAGCTGGATTGCCTGTGGATCGACTGCCGCAACCAGGATGCGAACCTATGCCCGTGGGTCGATCGTTGCCTGGGCTTGCCCGTGTGTGAGCTTCGCGATCAGCCAACGATGACCGCCACACCACGGAGTCATTTCAGTGGACGGACTCCTGAATGAGGCAAGGAAGCAGCATCGCTTCGATCGGTGAGTCTAGAGCGCCCAGCGCCCAGCCGGCCCGGAAACGTGACGCGAACGCAAATTTCCCCGCAGATGAAAGCCATGTATCGACTGGGTAGTCCCACAGTGAGGAGTGTCCGCGAGAGGCATATGGTAGTTGCCGCTCATTTCTGTGAGAGGACTTCGTAGACTGGCTCCATAGTCGGGTCGTCTCCAAGCAGCGTCCTCCTCCACGTCGCCCGGGCAGCGGTCATAGTTCGTCCGCTCGTCTTCGTGAGAGAAGAGAGGACCTCGACGGGATTTTGTTATTAAGGCAGCGCGTAAAATGTTTACTTGTAAATCGATGTAAATGTGAACAACCGTTGCGTAACCGGTGGATGGGCTAAGATACCTCATCGTATTAGGAACTGCTGCGCCTCTACGGCTTCAGAGTAGCCAGGGTTCGACTCTCGTCGAGCGCTCAGAGACAGACAGACAGACAGACGCAGACAGACAGGCAGGTAGACAGACAAACAGAGAGAGAGAAAGAGGGAGAGTTCTAACGATCATGGTGAAAAGAGACAGAGAAAGAGATGGTGGAGAGACGCGAAAATAAGCGACGGAGAACAGGTCGTTAACTACTTCGGGCGAACAGATTTACGCAAGACTAAGAAGAGGGCGTAATGGAGGAGCTTTAAACAAGAAGCTTAATGGAGATGACTAATGAAGGAGTTTCCCGGCGAAATATCTCGGAGCAATGTCAGATGTGCCTAACCCCCACCCCCCACCACCACCACCCACCACCACACCCCACCCCCACCCACCACCCCACCCCACCCCCACCCCCTGCCCCACCCCCACAGAGAGAGAGAGAGAGAGAGAGAGAGACGATGAGCACTGTCGCCATTATCTCACTCTCCTCTTAATTGGTCCCTCATTATCACGCGTTAATTAAAGCTCTAGAGGCGTCTTTAGGCAAAACCCCCACCCCTTTTTTTTTCTTTTTTTTTGAGTCTTAAGGCTGTGCGGCCCTTGGAGGGGAAGGCCTAGTCTTCGACCTGACCCAGGTTCTGCCCCCTTGTGCTATATGCCATGTCTACCAGTTGGACTTACCGGGTTCCGGAGACGTCTACTGTACTCAAGGACTGCACCTTAGTACTCAAGCGTCGTACCGTCGTACTCAAGCGTCGTACCGCCGTGCTCAAGCGTCGTACCACCGTGCTCAAGCGTCGTATCGCCGTGCTCAAGCGTCGTACCGTCGTACTCAAGCGTCGTACCGCCGTACTCAAGCGTCGTACCGCCGTACTCAAGCGTCGTACCGTCGTACTCAAGCGTTCGTACCGTCGTACTCAAGCGTCGTACCGCCGTACTCAAGCGTCGTACCGTCTTACTCTAAGAATTCTGTCTCACCAAGGCAGCTGCACACAGCTCCTGCCCACTCTCCTTCTCATCAGTCACAAAGTAAACTACTGATTTTCGTTTTCCAGTGAATCAATTGCTGAAATACTCATCCTGATGTCACACGATGAGTAAAACGTGAGGCAAGATATCCATCGAGTGCGAATAAAACGTCTCTTCCCCCCATTATGTTCTCCTTAAGCCATAAATATTTAACAAGAAAAGTATTGATAATATTAAAATTTCCTGAATGGATTCGAACGTTGAACTCAAAACGAAGATATAATTACGGATGAAATCAGAGACAAAGGCCATACCGTAAGAAATGGGATATATATATAGACTTGTTTTCAATACAGTGAGACATTAGACCTCAGATTTCTGATGATTACTGTAATCAAGTTACATTTTAGATTTTTACATATGCACCCCCGACAAAATATACCCATTGTGTACTCATTCCGAAAGGCATAACAATAAATGGAGGGGAAAAAAATTTATATTACGTTGTAGTTATAAGCGAGGGCGAGTGTTTTATGGCCAGAAATGGCAATAAAAGCGCTAATGAAACTTTGCAGCAGGTTTGTAAGTAATTACAGTGAGGCCACGCGATGGAGTGCAGTGGTTCAGTTGTTGCAACAAGCCCTTAGGTCATGGTCGTTCTCTCTCTCTCACTCGAGCAATGGTGCAGGAGCTAAAGGAAAAGAGTTGAGAGTAAAGTGAGAGAGATAGGGTGAAACAGTATTGGCAAACATGGGAGAAATAGTGAGAGAATATTTAGGATGGAGGTGGATAATGGGAGGAGTACAAGAAAACACGACGGAGCACTAGTGATAGGGGGCAGTTGGAGAAGTAGTGACATGCGTAGAATACATAAAGAATGGAATGAGTATTTCGAAGGACTGTTGAGTGTCGGATGATAGGGTGGCAGATGTAGGGTGCTGGGGACTTGGAAGTATGCGGAGCAAGAGTCTGTGGCAAATGGTTTGGTGAAAAGGAAAGAGGTGGTAAAAGCCTTGCATAAAATGAAATGTGGCAAAGCTTTTGGAGTGGATGGGACTGCAGTTGAATTTCTCAAGAGAAGGGGTGACTGTGATGTTGATTGGTGAATTAGAATTGTCCTTTCTCTGTATGGATCACGGTGACGTGCCTAAGGAATCTCAGAATGTATCTGTAGTGCCATGATATGAAGAAGTGAATCCTCGAATTACAGAGGCATAAGTATTTTGAGTATACCAGTTAAGCTGTGTGGGAGAGTGGTGATTGAGAAGACGACAGAATGCACAGAGCATTGGGTTGGGTGGAAGCAGTAAGGCTTCAGGAGTAAGAGAGAAAGTGTGAGAAATGTTTGGAAAAAGAGTGGGATTTTCTCTGTGGGTGTGAGAAATGTTTGGAAAAAGAGTGTGATTTTCTCTGTGGCATTTGTGGACCTGAAGAATGGTTTTATATAGGTATGTTGTGGAAGTTACTACAGGTATATGGTGTGGGAGGAAAGCTACTAAATCTTGCGAGAGTTTTGATTGGGAGTGTATGGTGTGTGTGAGAGCAGGACTGGAGGAGGGTGAGTGGCTCTAAGTGAAGGTGGGTCTGCGTCAGTGGTGTGATGTCGCCTTAGCCGTTTATTCTACTTATGGATGGGGCGGTAAGCGAGGTAAATGAGAGGGTCTGGAAGAGACAGGGTGCTAGGGGAGGGAGATGCATTCCATAAGTCAGTCATGCAAAGTACACAGAAGCATAGAACAAAATCTGTGGCATTACTGATATCTATGACCCCGGGCACGAAAATATGCAAAGCGTTCTATGGATAATTTCATTCGCTTATAATTGCAACAGATTATCCAATCAACGCATTAGGGAAGTTCCTTTGATGCAGATAAATTGTGCATGGGTTGTTTGTCATTTTGTACTTAATTGTCAGCACTCTGGATCATAATTACATCCTCTAAAATATATACATATTTTTTTTTTTATCACGAAACAGTAACTTGTCTCAGTATATTATGATTTTCATCTGCTTTAGACGTTCATAACAAACTAGGCTGATGCCTAGTCTCCTCTCTTGTATGTTTTTCATAAAGATTTTGGCCAACACTGTCGTATCAAATGATGGTGGGGGAAGCATGTTAAAAATTCTTGTGCATCACATAAAAGTAGAAGGTGATGCGAGTATAGAGTCTTCAAGAAAGGTTCCCCTTGTTGGCGTTTTTATATACAGGATATAATCCGAAATGACGCGTCTTCCTCCTTGTGAAGTGTCGGTTACCGTTCAGTAAGCAAGGGTTAGTACGTCATTGACGAGTGCTTCGTATCGGATAGCGAAAGAATTTTTACCCTGACCGTCTTGGAAAAGGACTAGAACTCCGACTAAGCTTGCATGGAGTGGTGTTTACTGGAGCAGGTTGCCCAAACAGTAGCCAGCTCTTCATGCATAGTTTCTCAGATAATATATACTTTAACTTCTTCAGGTTACACGTAGGAATCGTAGTATAAATATTCACAATACTCCTGCTTGCCAGTGAAAAGTGTCTTTGAGCGCATTCTATTTCGGTCGGACCTCATTCAGTCTTGTCGAATGTTTTGGTCGGAACAGAGCCCGTGTTGGGCAGACCCGTCCCGTTCTTTAAGTGCTTCTTTCGCCAGTTCTCAGTCAATTAACAAAATATCTTGCGTGAATGCCCACACTGTCCGAAAAATATATCAGAGTTCGTGACAACTGCATAAGATAAAGCTTATGATACAGTTGAAATCACTGAACACTCGGTACAGATTGTATTGCCGAAATTGTAATTCTAGAGTACACCTTTATTTAACAATGTAATACGAAATGTTGTGGCTATCGATTCCATCAGCTCAATGTTTGAGGAAAGCCCCTTCCACACCCTACACCCCTCCACCTATGCATAGTTAAGCAATACCACGAAAGAAGTCGCCGAAGCCTATCCCCAACCTGCAGGCCCGCGCTTGCCTGAGTACACCCTCCCTCCTATACCCAAGACGGTCACTACCAGTTACGGTCTTTAACGAGCAGCACCCCTTATACCAGCGATACCCCTTTGACCAACAATACCCCTTTGACCAGCAGTAACCCTTTGGCCAGCAATACCCCCTTGACCAGCAGTAACCCTTTGACCAACAATACCCCTTTGACCAGCAGTAACCCTTTGGCTAGCAATATCCCTTTCACCAGCAATACTATGACCAACCCACCAACGCCAATAGAGACTACCCAGAACTCACTGCCACGTACTGCATGCGACTACAAAGACGCAGAATCTCTCCTCACCGCACGCACCGACACCATCCTGAGGAACGCCGGTGCGAAATGATAACCGGTCGTCTCACCGATCGTCTCCCATCGAGAGGAACCACCAACACCTACAGTTACACAACAACAAGCAACACACACACACACACACACACACACCAGCCCATCGGTACCTGTTTTGTTTCTTCACCATCTAGCAACACTAGCACCCGTCAACACTTACCGGAACACCCTCTCACTGACACCATCAAGCACCCAGCACCAGTCCCCAGCACTCAGCACCACTCCCCAGCACCCAGCACCACTCCCCAGCACCCAGCACCACTCCGCAGCACCCAGCACCACTCCGCAGCACCCAGCACCACTCCTCAGCATCGAGCACCCCTCTCCAACACCCAGCACCACTCCCCAGCACCCGGCACCACTCCCCAGCACCATGCAACACTCCCCAGCACCCAGCAACACTCTCCAGCACCCAGCACCGCTCCCCAGCACCCAGCAACACTCCCCAGCACCCAGCAACACTCCCCAGCACCCTACAACACTCCCCAGCACCAGGCACCATTCCCCAGCACCCAGCAACACTTGACACTTGACACCCAACGGCGGAAGACAGTCATCCATTTGCCCTGCGATTTAATACCGGAGTAAGCCAATGGCGAGCGGAGGATCCAGTCAGGCAAGGGAGGCAATACTTCACCGTAAGTGTCCGGTGATCTGAGCTCAAATGGTCCTCAATGCCCGGACGATTCCGGTAATTACTGAGGAAGACCATTTTTTGTTTGTGTGTGTGTGTGTGTGTTTGGGGGTGGGGAGAAGAACGCTGCCGCTAGGGTCGGAAATTCACTCGAGTCTAGAGCATATATAGATTACAGAATGCATCATAACTACGAGTTTTGTGCTCTTATGTTTCTAGTATACACAAAGGAGATTCTTAGATGTGGTAAGACTAGTGATACGTCTAAATTTGTTTGATTCCATCGTAGGTAACATCATTTAATGTCATCAAACACGTCAAGACTTCCCTTGTTATGTTCACCATTTTCTTTAATGCCAGCACCAAAGAAAATGTAAGGAGACCCACAAGGACTTTTCTTACCATTTCGTGATAGAATGAATAGTGACTATCATTGTCTTTTCTTTTCTTTTTCCGTTTCTTGATTCTCTCCATATTTCAATTAGGGCCCGGTCTTTATGTGGACTTTTGTCCGTGACTGGAACCTTCAACATAGAAAAAAAAAAAACGCTTTTATCTTTAAGCATTCTGTTAGTTGGCCTGAAACCAACCCGACTAAGAAGCTTCAATCATATTTCGTTTCGAGGCCTCAGTCATTTTGGGCTCTGAAGATTCGTTGTTTTTCGGGACTCCGAAGCCCTCCACTCCCCCCAACCTCTCCCCAGCACGGCCTTCCCTTCTCCAGACACCCACTTTCTGTACAGCTCTCCCCTAGCCCGATTCCCTATCATTTTTTGCACAGTCCTCCCCTCCCCAAAGCCCACCGCCTTCCCTCAGTAATACCCTTCCCTGTTCATTTGTGGTCTGTCGGGTCAGCTCCAGCCATGGTGGCCAGTCAAGTGTGACTGTCACAGTCCACTGAATATGTACTAAAAGTCTTTTTTCTGGGAAGTACCACAGCTGAATAATATATTCGCATTGTGCTCTGTAGTCATACCCAACATTCAAACCAAGCTTGAAGGAAATTCGTAATACCGTTTCGGAATTATTAATTTCGATCACAGAGATAGAGATAGTATGTAGAGAGCCACGCCATTGCTCTATTATAGTAGGAGTGGTGTGTGTACCATTAGGCCAGTCGAGACGTATATTTAAAACGGCTTCTCTGACAAGTAGCAATTACACAGATATAAATCGCTGTAGAAATTGTTTATAAGTGCCATAATTTGGAAAATCCAGTACCGTTGTTTAAGCATGTATTATAAACCTTCTGTCTGTCTGTCTGTCTGTCTCTCTCTCTAAAGGGAGAAAATGAGTTAGTCTAAGGGTCACTCTGTTGTATTCCGAAATAATGTCTTTAGTAAGGATTTATTTTGCCTTTGAACTCAAATGACCGTTGCCTGTGGTGTTAGGAACTGGATCCCAGGTGTGACGGAGGTCCAGCGGGAGAAACGTGGCAACCCTCACAGACCTGCCCTCAGAAGGTCTCTCTCTCTCTCTCTCTCTCTCTCTCTCTCTCTCTCTCTCTCTCATAAAGTCAGACACGTGTCATCACTAGAGTGCGTCTCTGAGTGCAAAATCAGAGTGCGTTTTTCAGTGCCGATCCTTTAGACTAGAATTTGCCTCCAGAGGGGAATTGC
>JAYMFT010225979.1:0-11275 GCA_038088735.1 Panulirus argus | reverse complement strand
GTGCTACTCCTTCCTTAGCTCTTGTCCTCTCACCAACCCCTGATTTCACTCCCAAGACGTTTCCAAACCATTCTTCCTCATTACCGTTGAGCGTGTCTCTCAGAGCCAGAACATCCAGGCTTCTTTCCTCAAACATACTACATATCTCTCCTTTCTCCTCATCTTGGTTGCATCTACACCCATTCAGACACCCCAATCTGAGCCTTCCAGAAGGATGAGCACTCCCCGCTTGATTCCTTCTGTTTCCACTTTTAGAAACTGAAATACAAGAAGGGGAGCGTTTCCAGCCCCCCGCTCCCGCCCCTTTAGTCGCCTTCTACGACACACTGGGAATATGTAGGAAGTATTCTTTCTCTCCTATCCCCAGGGATATATATATCACATTTTATCATTTTCATATTTGATCGCCGTTTCCAGCATCAGCGAGGTAGAGCCAGGAAACAGACGAAGAAAGACCAATCCACTCATAATTATACATAAATAAATACATGCACATATATTCATGTAAGTTGTTGACAACAGCCGCCTAGGGTGGTATTACCGTCCTGACTTAGGAGCATTAAAGTGGTGCCCGGAATCATCCTACACTACCGGGCTAGTCCTGCCATCTTCTTACAAGCACCACACACCTAATCATACCTTGTTTATCATTATTACATTTTTCACATAAATACTCTTCTCATTTCCTATCCGCTCTAACATTTATAAGCATCATCATGAGTGTCCATCAAATCTGTGGCCCCTAGTTCCCGACATCATGGGGTGCTAAGAATCTCCGGGTTACAGCCTGACTCTCCTGCCAGTGAGAAGGAGGGCTCTTATCGTAGTAGTTCCGGCCCCTTCTATGACTTTTCCCTCTCTGTGAGACATTTTTTCTACTTACTATATCAACATTCGTGGTCTCTCTAGTAACCTTTCCTCGGTTGAACACCATATGTCTAGTACTTCTCCTAATATCTTACTTCTGTCTGAGGCACAGTTGTCTAATGATGTTTTCACTAGTCCCTTTTTCATATCTAACTATAATCTCTACTCACGTTTCCGATTCAAAGGTGGTGTTTGAGCTTTCTCCAACATAAACAGACCTGTTGCACACCTCACCAAACCTGAGTCTTCAAACTTTGATGATATGTGGCTCAAAGTCTGTTTCCCTACTACCACACTTGTCCTCTGTTTCGCCTATTGCTCTCCTAATTCTACAAATCTTATATCCTTCTTCGACTATCTAAACTCCTACCATGACACTGTGACATCCTTTCACCGGCAAGGCGAGATCCTCTACCTTGGGGATTTCAACGTTCACCATAGGAAATGGTTGAATTCCTCACATATGGATGGTGGACGGATCGAAGCTCTCACGTTCTCCATTTTCAGTGATTTAGAACAAACTATCTCCCACCCTACCCAAATACCTGACCACTATGACCACTCTCCTAATATTCTGGATTTGTTTTTCACCTCTAGTCCATCTGGCTGTAAATACACAATCTCGCCCTCAATTGGTTCATCTGATCATACTCTCATAAACTTATCTGTTCTAACAGCACCTTCCCCTCCAGCAGCCCCTTCTAACAGTAAATACTGGCACCTGAACAAAGCTGACTGGAATAACTTACGTAACTTCTTTTCTGACTTTCCATGGGTTAATTATTATCTATTATGTGGTGATGCTTCTCTCTCCTCCAAATGCATAACAGAGGGTAATTCCTGCGGGAATGGAAGCATTTATCCCCTCTTCCTCCAAGACTACTTCATCATCCAATCCATGGTTCAACATTTTCTGTTCCGAGGCCAAACAGGCAAAGGATCAGGCATATCGGACTTGGAAAAACTCTCCTACCTCTGGCTCCCATTCAGCTTCCATCACTGCCCGTAGTCGCTGCAAGCGCGTTATCCGTGAGGCGAAGTGTTCCTTTATTAAAAAAAAAGTGCGATAACCCTTCCTCGTCATCCACGGATAGGTCTTTCTGGCTTTAGCTAAGGGCATCTCTAACAACTTCTGTCGCTCTTCCTTTCCCTCACTTTTCCGTCCTGACGGTACTATGGCTGTCTCTCCCGTTGACAAAGCAACTCTGGCTCCCGTTTCTCCTCTAACTCCACCTTGGATGACTCTAACATTCCCTCACCCCCTGATTCTCCTCTTACGAATCCCATGACTCTTCCTGTAATCTCTTTTCGGACTGTCCGAAAAGCGCTTCTTTCTCTGGACACAAGCAAGGCTTATGGTCCTGGTGGCATCCATCGTGTACTGAAAGAGTGTGCCTCTGAACTTGCACCTGTACTTGCTCGCCTATTCCGTTTCTGTTTAAAAACCAAAACTTTTCCTTTCCCTTGGAAGCATGCTTTGATACATTCCATCTCTTAGAAGGGTGACCGTTTTAACCCTTCGAACTATCGTCCTGTTGCTTTGACATCTACCATTTCCGAAGTCTCTGAATCCCTCCTCAACTCCCATATCCTTAAACACCTCGAAAATCAGTCTTCTTTCTAATCACCAGTATCGGCTTCCGTAAGGCGAGATCCTTTGGTAATATTCTTTCCAATCTTACTAATGTCTAGTCATCATCCCTGGAAGATTTTTGGGAGTCATATGTGGTTGCCCTTGACATATCTAAGGTTTTTGACAGGGTGTGGCATCGGGGTCTCATCTCTAAGCTCCCCTCTTTTGGCTTCACTCCCTCAATTTGCTCCTTGATATCTAGCTTCCTCCCCTACCGATCTGTCTCTGTGTTTGTTGATGGATCAGCCTCCCCCCTTTTCAGCATCAACAGCGGTGTCCCTCAAGGGTCTGTCTTGTCCCCTACACTTTTTCGCCTTTTTTCTGTCAACGAGTTTCTCTCTTCCACGAATAATCCAATACATTCATACGCTGACGACTCAATTCTGCATACAACCACATCCTTCAATTCTGCTCCCTCTTCTCACTCAATCTGCATCTCGCCTTGACACAGCTTCCACAATGAACTCAGACTTAGACAGGATATCTCAGTGGGGTACACAAAATCTTGTTAAGTTTAATGCCTCCAAGACCGATTTTCTTTCCATTTCTCTAAAGAAAACTCCTCACAACTCTCGTATATCCTTTGACTGTTCTGTAATGCTAACTCTTGACTCAATGAACATACTTGGTATTACTGTAACATCCACTTCTTGGAAACTCTACATTATGGGAATAGATAGGTCTGCCTCTAAGAAACTGGGTGTTCTGTTTAGATGTCGTAACTTTTTCTCTTCTGAACAGTTGCTTCGTTCATACAAGGGACTGATTCGTCCTTATATAGGGTACTGCTCTCACAAGTGGAGTGGTTCTCGCTCTGTTTCCTTACTTGACAGAGGTGAGTCGAAAGCGGCCCGAGTTATAAAGTGTCGCAGGCTAACTTCCAATCTTTATCCCCTTGCCCTATGTCTCAATGTTAATTCACTTTCTCTCTACCTTCTCATGTCTTTCCCAATAACTATGACCTAGTTCATTTCAAAAGACAGGTCTTTCACTTTCTCAAAAATTCGTAAATGCTTTCCCTGTCTTTTTCTCTTTATATTTCAATTAGGGCCTGGCTTTGATGTAGACTTTTGTCCGTGACTGGAGCCTTCAACATGAAAAGAATATACATACCAACATATACATATATACATACATAGAAACACATGCATATACACATGTACGTATTCATACTTGCTCGTCTCCATCCATTCCTGACGCCACCTCGACCCACAGCAAATATCATCGCCAACCCCTGCGTCAGCGAGGTAACGCCAGGAAACAGAAGAAAAAGGTCGCATTCGCTCACACCCAGTCTCTAGCTGTCATGTGTAATGCATCGAAACCACAGCTCCCTATCCACATCAAGGCCCCACAAACCTTTCCATAGTTTACCCCAGACGTTTCACATGCCCTGGTTCAGTCCATTAACAAGACATCGACCACAGTATACCATATCGTTCCATTTCACTATATTCCGTGCACTCCTTTCACCCACCTGCATGTTCAGGCCCTGACCGCTCAAAATCCCTTTCGCTCTATCCTTCCACCTCCAGTTTGGTCTCCCGCTTCTCCTTGTTTCCTCCTCCTCTGACACGTATATCCTCTTTATCAACCTTTCCTCACTCATTCGTTCCACATGTCCAAACCATTTCAACACACCCTCTCTGCTCTCTCAACCACACCATTTATATTACGACACATCGCTCTTACCCTTACATTACTTACTCGATCAAACCATCTCACACCACATATTGTCCTTAAACATTTCATTTTCAACACATCCACCCTCTTCCATACTACCCTATCTATAGCCCATGCCTCGCAACCTCATAATATTGTTGGAACTACTATTCCTTCAAACATACCCATTTTTGTTCTCTGATGAGATAACGTTCTCTCTTTCCACACATTACTTCCCACCTCAGGAGTCCCTTATATTCTTATGAGGCTCCAGCAGCACTTAGGAACCTAGCCAAGTCCACTGGTTGGGTCCACAGGTCATAAAGTGATGTGATTTTGTATGTACACCTATGTATAGAGCAGTTGAGTAATAATTGCTAAATATCTTCAAAATGGGAGTCTTGGGGTGTTTTGAAACAGTATTTGTAGTATTATAGTAATGGGTAATGTCCAGAATTTTGATGGGATGATGTGACTTTTTTTTTCTAAGAAGTGTGGATTCTGATTGGGTATGTCTGGGAGGGTGCATGTTGGGTTATTTCAGTGTGGATCTGTTTTTTCACATATTTGTTAGTGATAGGGTTATATGTTAGTAGAGGTTGGTGAAGTGTGAGGCCAGGAAAACATAGCTTTTTGGGCCCAGCCTGGGGTGTAGGGTGCAAAACCTTGAAAGACTACCAGATATTCACAAGATATTCTGTTTCTGCTTGTGGGGTTGAAAGTTAGTTATGGAGTGGTTGGAATGGGAAGGGTCTAGTGATGTTACATAGAATTTAGTGCAGATCATGTTTAGGTGGGATTGTATATTGATCTTTATTGTATTGTGTAAGATTGAGTGTTTGTGTTTCCTCTGCAGCCAGTGATTTTTCTGAGTGCTCTGTTTAGTTTAGTTTGCTTTTGAAAGGATGGAAAACCAGGTAGATAAGGCATGGTTTAGGGTTGAGTGGATGAATTATTTGTAGAGGATGATAAGGAAGTCTTTTTTTTATGTCCAAATCTGGTGCCAGTTAGTGTTCTAAGAGCATTTAATTTGTTTTTTGCATTTCTGTTTACGTTTTTCTGAGGAAAATGAATGTCATAAATGTGATGCTTAGGATGGTTGGTGTTTTGTTCCATGGGCGTGATACTGCATTCAAGGTGGTTGGAGGGCACAAGCTGGATTCATGTCTGTATAGTGTTAAAACAGTGACTGAAGACTTCTTTGGAAATTTAGACATTCTGTTTTGAGTGAGCCATTGTTACAGTTGTGTATTGTTTTGCTGCATGCTTGTTTTTTCTACTATGTTTTCAGCATGTTTTGATGTGATTGTAAGCTCATCTGCAAATGAAGGGACCTTCATGTTGTGGTTTGCTGGAGATAATGAGAGGTTATATAGGAAGAAACTGAAGAGAGTTGGAGAGAGAACTTCATCATGAGGAAATCCATAGTACAGTTTAAGCATTTTGGAGGTGAAGACACTTTGTATGACTCTGCAATGGTGGCTAGTCGGAAGATTGACCAACTTTTTTTTTTTTTATGGTGGTGTCACATATTTTCTGTGTGGGGATGTACTGGGGACTGTGTCAAATGCTTGCTGATGCCTGTTGCTATGAATATTGTGCTGGATCCATCTGGGACATTTTGTGTGAGATCTGGTTCTAGTGTGGTGTCTTGAGTGGTTGGGACTGAAGCTATGTTGTGTATGTGAGAGTGGGACATTTTGTTTGATAGTTTTGTGGAAAAGTTTTTTACAGTTTGGAAACTGAAGACAAAGACAATATAGGGTGGGAGGAGGGTTTGGAGTTGGGTGATTTAGAGGGTTTAGATTTGATATTATGTTGGTAGGTTTCCAGCTATGAGGGATTTTGTTGTGTAGCCAAGAGTGGTTAAGATGTCTGTAAGTGCCTGGATTGCAAATAGGCCAGAGTGCTTAATGTGAAAGTTTGATATGTTGTTAGGACATATAACAGGAGGATATTTTAGGATTTTGATTGCATTGCTTGTATTGGTTGGAGTGAGGTTTGAGTGGGCAGTTGTTTCTGGATGGATTCTGTATATTCTTTTTTTATGACTTTCCAGTTTAGGGATGAAGTTGGTTTTTGGCTTATTTTTTAGCAGTGTCTCATGGTTATGTTTTTATTTCTTGGGAGAGGGAAGTTCCTTGGAATTGGTCAGGAGTGCTTCATGAATTGGGGCTAGATTGGTGTGGCAAGTATGAATCATCTTTTAACATGAACCATAATTGGCTGTGGTAGGTCTTGTGGTTCAGTGTGTTAAGGAAGGAGTGCCACTTTTCAGTGTGCCATCTCAGTGATTAGGTAAGTGATGGTGTTATTTCAAGTTTGCAATTGTTGTCTGATTTCAGGTGATAATTCATGGCTTTGTTTGAGTTAGTTTCTTTGCATAATGAAACTGTATGACTTGTGGGTAGAAGTTTGGGTTGTATTTCTTTCTATGTCCTTGCAGCATGTGCTGGCTTGGTTGGAGATGTAGGTGAAGTGTGAGACTGCATGATCTAGGGATGGGGAATCATATGAGCTGAAGTTTTGAAGCTTTGTTTCTCTCTTCTTTGTGAAGGCTGGTCAGTCTGCTATCCTGAAGATTGTATAAATCTCTTTGGCGATTGTGTGAGTTAGGCAAGTGTAATGTGCTATGTAGATGGTCTTTACATAAAGGGTGATGAGCAGGTGATGTCTAACGAGGTTGACAGCTGGAGCTGGTAGGTTGGGAGTTAGGTCGGTTTGTTGCATACATTTTGGATATGAAAAGGTTGCTATTGGTTAATGAATAGATCATTTCGGGGATCTTGAGTGTAAACTGTAAGCCAGTTGGGATGGTGGGCACTGAAATCCCCACCTGGATAATGTGTTTACATATTTTATTTATAATTATCCCAGGACCAGTTTCCAAGGAAGTTGAGGTATTACTGAGGATTTCTTTCCAGAGGCTCCAGTTTGTGCTAAATGTAAACTCCTTTGGAATGAGAAGTACCTTTGATGAGACTATACTTCCAGTGATAGAGCCTGGCCAAAGGTGACTTTTCATTTATGGTGTAACCTTAAGCAGTTGGAGCCTGGTAACACCTGTGTGTGTATGTGTTTGTGTATGCGATTACCTATTTGTACCGTATAGGCAGGGAATTTTACACTCCTTGTGTCCTCATCTCTTAACAGTCTTTACTATCGTACAACTTCTTAGAATTATGTCCACTATTTGCATTAACCATGTCCTTGGTCAATCTATTTCATGCGTCCATTATAAAAATAATTTCTTTATATCCTTTTGTTCCATGAATTCTCACCCATCTTTGTTGCTGTCTTATGGACCTTCTCTATTAGCTATTTGTGCTTCTTTAGGTGTGATGACCAAATATGAGAAACATATACTAGTTTAAACCATATGTGGGATGTGAACAGCTTGCTAAATATTTCCAAATCCAAGTACTTGAAGGCTGTTCTGGCATTTGCCAGCAAACAGTTTGTTTCCTTAACTATTCTCGTAATATAGGACTAGGCAGCAAGTTAAGGGTAATGTCAACTCCCAAGTCCTCACTCATACAATCCTGGAGCTTATTTCCTACTAGATGGTAATAATGTTTTGGCCTTCTCTCACTTTGACCCGTCCTCATTACTTTACATTTTCTCTAGTTGAATTTCATCAGCCATGTATCAGACCAACTGTGGAGTCTGTTTAGGTCCCTTTGTAAACTTATGTTATCTTTGCATTTCATTTCCCTTATGACTTTTGCATTATCTGCAAACATATTCAGGTAAGAATCCTTACCTTCAGGAAAGTCCTTTACTTAGACTAAGTAAAGTAATGGTCCCAGAACAGAACCTTGTGGCACTCTGATGATTGCTTTGGTGTATTAGGAAAAACTACTCTAACATGAGTCATCTGTTCTCTCCACTGAGGTAGTTTTCTATCCATTGAAGGAGTTTCTTTCATATTTCTGCCTGGTGATTCAGCTTCTTAATCAGCCTTCTGTGTGGTAAAGTGTCAAATGCTTTCGGGCAGTCATGATACAAACAGCCCACCACGCTTTTCCTTTTATCTAGGACTGAACTTACTTTCTCATAGGACTCAAAGAGGTTTGTTACACATTACCTCCTTTCCCTAAAAATGCTGACTCTCACTTGGAAAATTTCTCCCCTGTTGGATCTTTTTATTATGTTGAAGGCTCCAGTCACGGACAAAAGTCCACATTAAGGCTGGGCTTTAATTGAAATAGAGAGAATTATGAAACTGTAAAAGAAAAGACAAAGGAAAGTATTTACGAGTCTTTGAGAAAGTGAAAGACTTGTCTTTTGAAATGTGCCAGGTTATACTTATTAGGAAAGCACTGATAAAGTGCTTGCATCGATTACAGACGGTGATAAAAGCTGAATAGGAGACAGAGGAAGGAGAATTTTTCCAAGCTTGATATGCTGATCCCTTGTCTGAAGAAGTAGTCTTGGAGGAAGAGGGTATAAGTGCTTCCAATACAACAAGAATAACCTCTGTTATGCTTTGAGCAGAGACGGAAGCATCACCACATAAGAGAGTGATTTATCCAAGTTAAGTCAGAAAAGAAGTTATGTAAGTTATTCCAGTCAGCTTTGTTCAGTTGCCAGTATTTATGCTTAGACGGGGCTGCTGGAGGGGAAGGTGCTGTTAGAATAGATACATTTATGAGAGTGTGATCAGATGAACCAATTGTGGCAATATTGTGTATTTACAGCGAGATGAACTAGAGGTGAAGAACAAATTCAGAATATTAGGAGAGTGGTCACAGCAGTCAGGAATGTGGGTAGGATGGGAGGTTATTGGCTCTAAAAATCATTGAGAATGGAGGACGTATGGGCTTTGATCCCTCCGCATCCTTATGGGAGGAAATCAACCATTCCCTATAGTGAATGTTGAAATCCCCTAGGTAAAGGATCTTGGCTTGTAGGTAAAAGGATGTCACAGTCTCATGGCAGGAGTTTGGATATTCAAAGAAGGATAGAAAATTTGTAGAATTAGGAGAGTAATAGGCGAAACAGAGGACGATTGTGTTAGTGAGGACTAGTGAGAACATCATTAGACGACTGTGTCTTAGAGAGAAGTAAGATATTAGGAGAGGTACTAAACAGATGGTGTTCAACTGAGGAGAGGTTACTAGAGAGACCACGAATGTTGTTCTGGTGAATAGAAAAAAAAGGTCTCATAGAGAGGGAAAGGTCGTGGGAGGGGCCAGTACTACCACTGTCAGAGCCCCCTCTCTCATTGGCAGTAGAGTCAGGCTGAAACCCGGAGATTCTCAGCACACCACGATGCCGGGGACTAGGGGCCATAGATTTGATAGACAATCACAATGATGCTTATAAATGTTTGAGCGGACAGGAATTGGCATGAGTTCATATGAGAAAATAATAATAATAATAAGCAAGGTTTGCTTAGGTGTGTGGTGCTTGTAAGAAGAAGATGGTAGGACTAGCCAAGTAGTCCCGTTTAGATGAGACAGAAAGTAAGACCAGCATTCCTGACATGGAGAGTGTAAGATGGTTCCGGGCACCACTTTAATGCTCCTCAGTCAGGACAGTAGTACCACCATGGGCGGCTCTTGTCAACAGCCTACTACCTATTGGTTGCTCCAAGGGTAGAGGAATGGATAATCCTTGAGTTAGCTAGGGTATTGGGAGGAGCCAATACACTACCATTACCACCTTAGCCCTCCCTCTCGTGGGTGGCAGTCACGCAATAAAGTGTAGTCAGAGGAGTATGCCTTAAATTTGCAGGGGTCGTGGAAGGGGCCATTACTCTGCTACCCGAGCCCTCCCTCTTACTGGCAACAGAGTTATATTTACTCCTGTTTAAAGATGCCATATGGCATCATAAGCACTCAGGGGTGTGAATATAATTACATCCCTTTCTTCAAGTCTCCAAGGAATGCATACTTATGTTTTATTTATGTTATTTATTATACTTGATTGCTGTTTCCTGCATCAGCGAGGTAGTGCCAGCAAACAGATGATGAAAGACCCATCCACTCATATGCAGACATATATACATACATGTACATATATATACACAAAACATATATGTACATACCAGCATATACATACATACACATACACATGCATATACATATATACATATTCATACTTGCTTGCCTCCAGCCAATACTGATGCCACCCCACCCCACACGAAATAGCATCGCCACCCCCTGCGTCCCCAAGGTCGTGCCAGGAAACAGACAAAAATGGCCACATTCGCTCACACTCAGTCTCTAGCTGTCATGTGTAATGCACCAAAACCACAGCTCCCTGTCCACATCCAGTCCCCACAGACCTTGCCATGGTTTACCCGAGATGGTTCACATGCCCTGTTTCAGTCCAATAATAGCATATCGACCTAGTATACCAGACGGTACCTCAGGTGTGATGTTGGGATTTAAATAGCTTTTTAGATTACTGGCACCTGATGAGGTGGTTTGTCTTTACAAAACATGTTGTGCCACATATATTGAAATTAATTACATATTAGATAATACTATATGAACTCCTGCTGAAGTGCAATTTCACCTTCATATATATACAGGTAGTCATCTACTTATGACCTATGCGACTTGCGACTGACCGCATTTACGACCACTTCCGTAGGACAGCTTTAGGCCAGCTCCTGGTGCTGCCAGGAGGCTGGGAGGCTAAGTACTGGGGATGCTCACATCATTCCCATGCCCCGCACAGGTGCTGCCAGGAGGCTGGGAGGCTAAGTACTGGGGACGCTCACATCATTCCCATGCCCCGCACAAAGCTCCCAGTACAACACACTTCCTCCTGTGTTTGTTTGTCTTTCACTTTGGAAATTTTTCTGCAATATCACCCCAAGATGTCTACCAAAAGAAACTTGAACAAATGATAAAAAACAAAACTGTGTAGAATGTGTTGAAAGATGATAACTACTGAGATAGTGGTGAGACAATGGTTATAACAATAATGAGAAAGGAAAATTTTCATAAAATATGACATAAAGATGATTATAATGTCATTAAACTGTATAATACACCTAAGGTAATTATAACATAGGTCGACTTACGATCAGATCGACTTATGACTAGTCTGTCAGAACCGATCACAGTCATAAGTCGACGACTACCTGTGTGTGTGTAT
>JAYMFT010225968.1:0-11276 GCA_038088735.1 Panulirus argus | reverse complement strand
TATATATATACTCTGTATCAAAGATATCAAAGATCTTGAATGTTACTTAAATGGAATACTTCTTTACCAACATTTAGAAAGAGTTAAGACTAACCACTTAAGGTCATATGTCAAGTTTACAGAACCATTTAATCAGTATTTGCGTCTGGCTCACAGGGCCACTTTTCAAAAAATGTCTCGCCCCCTTTAAGCCTCCAACACGGAGCGCCAATGCAACTCGAAAAAGAAAAAAAAATCCTACTGTATTTCTTCAAGAACGTCAATGCATCAACGTCAAACGCTGCAGGCAGGCAGTCTTAACGGGACTTCCTTAAGAAAAACAGATGTTATATATGACAAATGAGTCTCGCTCCGATACCACCAGACAGACGTTCGCCTCGCTTGCCACTGACGTGGGGAGGAAGGGAAGGTGGTACGAGACGACCCAGAGGCGTTGCTGAGACGGCGGCGGAGGCAGGAGGTGGTGGTGGCAGGGACTCCAGGGCGTTGAAGAGGAAGGAGGAGGTGAGGGAGGGAGGGAGGGACGGGAAGCGAGGCTTAATCAGACTCCGGCGTTGCGATAAAACGAGTAAAGAAGGAAGCGAGTGGAAGAATGATGGAGTTCGCCTTAATTAGCCTGTGGCTAGCTAGCCAGTTGGCCCCTCACACCCTCCCTCCATTACAGCCTGCCTCCTCTTCCGACACCCTGCCTGCCCCTCTACACCCACTCTGGCCTCTACACCTTCCCCCTGCACCTTGCCCCTACACCCAGGTTCTACATCCTGCATCCTGAGCCTACATCCTGACCTTTCATCCTGCCCGTTAAACCCAGACTCTGCATCCTGCCCCCTACATCCTATTTCTACATCCTGACCCTATAGTAGGTAGTTGGTGGCAGATACTCATCGACCAGGGAGGTATATTACAGGTACTACCAGCCTGGAGGGATAGTGACGGCGGCCAGGTGAGTCAGCACTGCGGTGTTTATCACGTTCCCTTCCCTAGGCCAGGCTCCTGTCATTTTCTCTATGCTTCTCCCACACGTAGTAGCTCAGGCTTTCTCAATCTCACACATAACGCTTGGTGACCCGCAACTCACACAAAGCTTTACTGTTAACTCTAGATTTTCACCAAGAGAATGGTGTCCACCTCACATCACACCCTCTACCACCACCACCACCGCCACCACTATCACCACCAATTCCACCATCGTAACACCCACTACCACCACCAACGCCACCACTGCGCCTCAGCCTCGCCCCAGAGGGCTGCTGGTCGACACAAGGACCTCTCCTGGTGCTTTAATGTCACATAAGATTAATTAAAGCTGACATTATCTGGGATGGATGGGTCTCGTCGACCTGGGATACAAATAAAGGCGGAGAGTTTCTAACCACCTCTATCCAGGTTGCTGTGGTTATGGACGCGGGGGATGGATGGAGGATAGCAACCCACCTAGCTCCCGATGGGGATTGAGGGAGGGAGGGAGGGAGGGAGGTCGTCAGGCAGCCCTTACAATCAACCTTTCAGGCCCTCAGGGCGGCGCAGGGACAGACCGAAGCACTGAGACGGTCGCGACCTGCACTCACCGACCTGCCTGACTTGCGATGCCCAGTATTGTAGCTTTAAGTCGGGCCTCGAAGGGAGGAGAGTAAAGAAAAGAAAGCTGCTGTAAGGAGATGCTCTGTCCCGCTAACCCCTGGAGAGCTCAGGATGTCATCAGGAAGTGGAAGCCGGGCAGATATTTTACATCTGTGAACAAGGGAGTCCTGGGGGCTATATTATGTCTGGTGGCCCCGAGGGGCAAGAGGACAGGACGAGTGTGTGTGTGTGTGTGTGTGTGTGTGTAGTCCTGAAGGTGTGCTGGGCCCGAGAGTGTACTGCATCTCCTGACTGTGTGAAAGCCGGTGGAGGAATAGAGACGGAGGAGGTGTAGTAGTATACCTGGAGGTGTAGTACTCACAGAGGACTGGAGGTTAGGGGTGTAGTATACAGTTGTGTGGTGTTAGAGGAAGGCCAGGTGTAGTATTCTGCCGGGATGTGGGGAACTGGGGAGGACCCACACCTTCAGGGGTAGGGGCCAGGGGTGTACGAATATTCCTCGAGGCATGGGGAAGTAGGGGAACAGTATTCCTTTAGGCGTAGAACGCTGACGGTACACTACATCTCCGAGGGACGGGGCGACTTGCGCACTTGTGTTCCTGTAGTGGAAGCTGGGAACGTAGGAGGCTAATCATCGACAGATCCTTCTCTGTTTTGCCATCTGCCATACCGCTCTGCCGTCTGCCTCTACTCCTCTGTGGATGACACTACCCAGCCTCCAGGCTTCTGTGAGTGACGCTTTGACCTCCACCCTTCTGTGAGTAATACACCCTGTCCTCCAGCCTTCTGTGAGTAACGGACCCTGATCTCCACCCTTCTGTGAGTAACACACCCTGTCCTCCACCCTCCTGTGAGTAATACACCCCCGGCGCCATTAACTTAGTCCACTGGGGTGATAAGATCAGCCCCGAGGGAGTCAAACGTGGTGGAATTCATCACAAGGTCTTTATCAACTATATCCTTGTGGGTACTTTGGTGCAGGTTTAGACGAAATGAATGCAGATATTTGACGATGCGATCGATGGCTTAGGACCTGACAGACGTTCAGCTACCAAAGAAACCCATTCACAAATTTATATCAGCTAATTCCCTCGTTTAGCACGGGATGAAAACCCTCCATTGAATACATTTCTGATGTTCTGTTTAAGTTATTTTTGAGACGCTCTTCTTCGTGTGAAGATAAACTGCCGATTGCTATTCTGAATCATCCTGAACTGAGGGTATAAGAGGAAATGGACTCTGGGGCAAGACACTGAGTTTCTGGGTCGAGTTTCCATGCTTTTTATGGAAATTCTTCACTGACTGCTCAAAGAAATGGCTTGTGGGACTTATGGTGGAAGTAATTCAGGTCTAGTTTATCTATTCTTTTTTTCGTTTATTTTCGCCACAGAACCTCTTTTGTTGAAAGGGTCCTGGATATACTCCAATACCACCAGAAAATATACTCCTGGTTGGTAGAATGGAAATATGATTTCCAGCCACCTTATGGGTCATGGGCAAATGGCCTATAGGGTAAATAGCCACCTTATGGGTCGTGGGTAAATGGCTTATAGGGTAAATAGCCACCTTATGGGTCATGGGTAAAAGGCCTAAAGAGTAAATAGCCACCTTATGGGTCATGGGTAAATGGCTTATAGGGTAAATAGCCACCTTATGGGTCATGGGTAAAAGGCCTAGAGGTTAAATAGAATAATATATGATTAGTGATCCTTCCCGAGGGTGCTGTACATGAGGTTCCAGGTAGATGTCGACCCATAAGACCGTACAGCACAGCGCCTATAGCACATGGCTCTATTACGGTGCTCTTTTATGGTGCTTTTACGGCAGAGGAGTGCTGGTCGGCCCGATAACACCTGGTCGTATTGATAACACTGCTGGTCGTTCTGCTGACGTTTTAGGTCGTTCTCATAACACTGCTGGTCGTCCTGATGACGTTTTTGGTCGTTCTCATAACACTGCTGGTCGTCCTGCTGACGTTTTAGGTCGTTCTCATAACACTGCTGGTCGTCCTGATGACGTTTTAGGTCGTTCTCATAACACTGCTGGTCGTTCTGTTAACCTTGCTGGCCTCCTAATACTGCCAGTCTTTCTGACAACACTACAGGTCATCCTGACGACATCTTCCTACATTTCCCCTCGGGCGTCCTCCTGCCCTCACTCACCTCCCTACACACTAGCCACACTCAGGCGGCCCTCCTCCCTCACTCACGATCCCACACTGCCTTACGCCAGCGACGATAATAAAACGGTTTCTGGGAAATTAAGGCGGAAATTGTATTCTGGTGTGAAGCCTCCGTGTGTGTGTGTGTGTGCGTGTGTGTGGCCATGACCATACTATCTCTCCCTGGCCACATTTCCCCCACCCTGGCCACATCACCTCACCCTGGCCACACCTCAGGAGCCGCTGCACTGACTGAAGGAACCAAGATAACAAGGAATATAACAAAAGATAACAAACATGTTATCCAGTACGTCATGAGATAACGACCAATACCCAAGCCCCCCCAATTTGCCTATTTGCACTGTTAAGTTATCGGCCTCGCAGAATACGTCATCCACATCCACCACAGAATACGTCATCCACATCCACCACAGAATACGTCATCCACATCTACCACAGAATACGTCATCCACATCCACCAGAGAATACGACATCCACATCTACCATTGAATACGTCATCCACATCTACCACAGAATACGTCATCCACATCCACCACAGAATATGTCATCCACATCTACCACATAATACGTCATCCACATCCACCACAGAATACGTCATCCACATCCACCACAGAATACGTCACACACATCTACCACAGAATACGTCATCCACATCCACCACAGAATACGTCACACACATCTACCACAGAATACGTCACACACATCTACCACAGAACGCGGAAATATCGTACAAATATACGCAAGAACAGTGCAGATCGGGACCCCAGGTTCACGCCATGTTAAAACACAGATTGGATTTGCAACGTTGGGAAGACTCCGAATAAACACGTCCTCTCCCTTACCTCCATTAAGGAAATGGGGAGACTAGAGGAGATTTATATATATATATATATTTCTTTTCTCTCCCATCACCTCACAGGTTCCTGCATTTTCAGTTTTCCGCCCAGAGAGAGAGAGAGAGAGAGAGAGAGAGAGAGAGAGAGAGAGAGAGAGAGTTCAAGGGGGTGGGGGGAGGAGGACAGATTAGCCAAACGTTACGAGGAGGGGAGACAACAGCGGGGAGAAGTCTGTGGGGTGACTCTAAATGGCGGGAGTTACGAGAACTGTTGTCAGGTGGGGAGAGGGAGGAGGAGGAGGAGGGGGAGGAGGCGAGGAGGGAGGTAAGGAAGGTCATGGGGGCAAGACCACTGCGACGGTAAAATAAGGTCAGACCGGGTCAATCACCAGGTCAGGCCGGGTCAAAGACCACCAGGTCACGCCGGGTCAAAGAACCAGAGAATCAAGAATGCTTAGTAAAAGGCCAGAATAATAGTGGGTAAAACGCCGGGAAGGTAAAGTCCCAGACATGTAAATAAAAGGCCTTTGGTTAAAAGGGGAAAACACTGTAGTTATGAGGCAGAGAGACGCCAGGCGCCTACATTGGCTCATAGGATGTGGAGGGAATGAGAATCAGCCGAGACCCACTGTGTTATAAGTTACCGTGGTACATCACCAAGTGTTTTCAACGGCATTGCTTTTTCCAAATGTTTTAAAAGTCTTCATACGAGTATAGCTATGTGTCTTGCAAACAAGTATAGATATATGTCTTTTATACGAGTATAGATATGTCTTGCTTGCAAGTATAGACATATGTCTTGCATACGAGTTCAGCTGTATGTCTTGCATACAAGTATAGATCTATGTCTTTCATACGACGATAGATATGTCTTGCTTGCAAGTATAGACATATGTCTTGCATACGAGTTCAGCTGTATGTCTTCCATACAAGTATAGATTTATGTCTTTCAAACGAGTATAGATATATGTCACTCGTCCTATACTCTTTCTTTCGAAGGACAATGAAATACGAGTCACGTACGGGCTTCTTATACTTTTCCTTTCTGTATTTAAGAAACATGACGTCCTGCAGTTGTTACAATTCTTTTTCCTTTCTTTTAATGTTTATGAAAATATCTTGAAAACCCTCAATGGTTGGAAGGACCAGGAGGCCACAGTTGTGAAAGTAGTTCACATCTTCTTCTCCTTTCTTCCACACCTCGTCTTGTGAGGAACCTATTCCCTCTAACTGGACAATTTAGACTTTCTCTGGCATTCCGTTTTTCGCCTCTTTCGAAGAGAAAAAAATAAAGATATTTTGATAGGAAATAAAATTCTGGCAGAGCGTTCTCGCAGAAATAGATTCGAACTGTAGGTTTTTTTCTTTTATGAAGTAACCCTTTGTTGGGGTGAGGGAGAAAAATCACACACACACTCTTGGAATGAAAGAAGCTACTTTCTTTATAATTCATTCATATGTCTTCATTCACACGTCTTCATACATACATCTTCATACGCATTCTATTCTCTTCGTGTCAGTCGATTTCTCTAACTACAGAATCATATACGTTTCAGAACTTGATGATAACACACTGCCCTTACCTGTACCTGCTGTAGGATACCAACGGGGTCCTTTTCACCTTTTTTGTATCCTAAATCGAGGTCTTAGAAGCAAGTCACTAAGCATGTGAGTTACCCATTTGTAACGTAAACATCACAGGTTTATTCCTAAGAGCTGGTGAATTTCAAAGGCTCTCATGATCGCCTCCACGATTCACTGTCCTTGAAAATGCGAGTATGAATCTAGTAATATTCGCGGTCTCTAAGTTTGTTCATATATCTTGCCAAGCTGGATGTCCTTCGCTGCGGCCTAGCGGCGGAACACGAAACTATTTCAATGAAAGTGGTCTCTCCTGTGTGGGCGTCCGAGGTCCGACTTGCCGGGCAGCTGTTTCGCCTCGTGTTCGAGCGAGCGACTCTGAACCCGAGATTGAGAGAGAGAGAGAGAGAGAGAGAGAGAGAGAGAGAGAGAGAGAGAGAGAGAGAGAGAGGTGATTAACATGGAAATGCTTTGACTGGCTGTCAGTACACGGCACGGGAGAATACCCTGAAGGAATTACTTTCTCGTGCTAAAACAGAACAGGGGGAAGCGAGATGACTATTTCAGTACACAGAAAGGCTGACGAGGGAGCATGTCCACATGGGTTACCACCGTCTCAGCAAACAGGACACTGGTCGAGAGAGAGACAGGGAGAGAGGGAGGTCTCCCTAGCTAACTAATTCAACAAACGGAATACATCAGTCTGTGTTCAGTTCCATTACTGTGTGTTGAAATCCTCTCTTACCTATTTCATCTGTGCTTTGGTTACGCCCTCAGGACAATCCAGCTTCATTAGGTTAACAGAGACACTTTTTTACGTTTTCCGCAGCCTGAAATGTTTTCATCACGTATGAATGAAGACAGTTTGACAGAGAGCTGGAATCGTGACGTTGACAAACTTCTCAAGAGTTACGTTACGTCATGTAACGCTTGGGGCTGGACAGAAAGTTGCTCTGAACCGTCGGAGTCAACTGAACCGCTTCGAAACGAGTAGAAATGACTCCCAAAAGTGGCTGTTCTTCATATCTTTGTCCACAGTCAACCCAGCCGTTCATCCACCCCTAAGGGCTGGTCGATAGAATGGGTCCTCCCCCCACTGGCCAATACATGGTGGCCACACCCACCTCACAGCACTTGTTTCCAGTGGCCGACCACACTGGGGCTCGCCAGAGGGGACAGTGTCTGGATACTGTGTCATTCCCAACACAACCACAAAATTGTAAGAGAAAACCAGGATGCTGTTGCTAACTTCGTTCTGTCCATTTCGTATGATTTTCTTTTTTCTAAAATCAACGGAAAATGTAAAGCAAAAAGGGACATGTCTCCCCGCCAAACCCCGTCTGCTTCACAAACACGCTTCCTTAGTCTTTACCTCCCTCGCATCTCTCTCTAACTGCTTCCCTCGCATCTCCCTACACCTGCCACACTCACTCCGTCTGTGTTCTCCACGCGTTCCCCCTACACACCCAAATCCGTCAGCCTCCCTCACACTCACCATCACACTACACCTCAGCACATCATCATGCGGGAGATGGTGAGTATATGGTCCAGCTGGAGTGATGGAGACGGCAGGAAGGTGAGGCGGGGCGTCGCTGCCGATGCGTCCTCACCCGGGCCTTCCGGGTCCTCTGCATCGCTGCTGACGGGTTTCCTGTCCTCTCGCTCTTGGGTCCGGCGCATCGCTGTTGATGGGCTCCCTGTCCTCTCCCCATTCCGAGCCTCCGGGTCCGCCGCGTCCCCTCCCGCTTCTGGTACACAGCCAGACTGGGTTTTTGGCCTCATCCACAAGGTAAGAAATGTAATGACGACGCGAATTATCCCGTGCAGGAAATGCGCCATCGCCAGGAGGCTTCATTTTGACTTACCGAACCTGATAGCACCGCAGGGACGGAAATGAGATTGTCCTGGACCCAAAAGATTCGATTCCATTATCTGGTTTACATCCTTGTCTTCACCTGGCACTCCTTCTCCCTTGTGGCACACTGGCCAGTTATCTGTGTGTGTGTGTGTTGTCGAACTGGAAATGTTTGGGAATGAAAGTATTATTTGTCTTTCGAAATCTATCTGTCTGACTGGCTTTAATTCAGTTGCATATACTCAGTCAGTTCTGATTGTTCCTACTTCTTCTTCCTCTTCTTCTTCTTCTTCTTCTTCTTCTTCTTCTTCTTCTTCTTCTCCTTCTTCTTCTTCGCATCATCCTTGTGACCTCGACAGCACGAGAGAACATCCACACACACACACACAGAGCAGCCACCCGTTAGCTCCCTGTTGCTGGCCCCTCAAGCAACGTAATCCCCACCTAACGGGTCTTAGGCCAAGTAATCCCCGCTGTCGGTCTCTGCGAGAGGCGACCGTCTCAGTCAGTCCCAAGGCAGACTACACACACCCTGACGGCCTGAGTCAGCTCCCGGCCATCTCCCTCCCTCAGTCCAGACACCGAATATACCATGGTGAGTATATCTTCCTCGACTCGTCTTATGATCAGTGACTCACATCCCGCTTGTACTCAGGGTGAATAATCAATCCCACGCTGCTGGTTCGCACTCATATTAATCTCCTTTGTGATTTTGCTCACACTTGGGGTTCATCCTCAGGCCTGGTAGGACCTCCGACCTACAAGTCTTCATTGCCAGGTAAGCTACCAGTCCTCATAGTCAGTAATCCCTTTCTGCCGGTACTTACACTCGGTAATCCCTTCCTCCGGGTCCTCACACCCATTAATTCTTCTCTCCCTGTCTCCACACCCAAGTATTCCCTTCCTATCGTTTCTCACACCCAGTAATCCCTTCCTGCCGCTCTTCTTGTCTATTAATCCCCCCCCCCCCTCCACAGGTGTTCTGGTAAATCCACCAGTAATTAGGTCCAGCCAGGGATTTTCCCCCGCTATGATGTCGGCCGCGCCGAGGACAGCGCCGGTCCGCTCACTTTATGTGGCGGTTTTGCTGGGTCGTCACGGGAGCTGTGGCTCCATTGCGGTGACATGCAAGAGCCTTAATCGCCTCCCGTTTGCTGGTGGGTGGGGGAGGGGGACGAGGCTCTGATGGGGTGAGACACAAGAGCCTTTGGTCATCATCGCCCTGCCCCTCCCCGCCTCTGGCAGAGCCTTAGTCGTCATCGCCCTGCCCTTCCCTTTCTTTGGCAGAGCCTTAGTCATCATCGCCTCGTCATCTATGAGGCTTGAGCCTCTCCTACGACGCCAGCGGTCGAGGCTCTCTCCTGCAGTGAGAGTCAGCGCTGTAATCAGCCGCAGAGGAGGTTGCAGTCCTCCCGCGGTGAGGATGAGACGAGGGCATCGGACAAGCACCCGCTAATGACGCAGTTACACCCAGGAAACTTGCGACATCGATAAAATGGCTACACTTTCCCATGGTCTCTTGATAATGGTAAACCGCGTGTGTGTGTGTGTGTGTGTGTGTGTGTGAGGGCCGGGAAGGTATAGGGACAAGAACTGCCGATGGGAAAGGGAGGAGGAGGAGGAGAGAAGTAGAGGGTATAGATAGGAGCTGGTTGCTCTGTGGTAAGAAGATAAGAAAGGAAGGAAGAAGAGGAGGAGAAGAGGGAGGTGTAGGTTTAGTAGTCGTAGGGTGAAAGAAGCTACCGATGGATTCGGAAGGAGCAGAAGAGGGTGAGGACGTAGGAGGCTGTCTGTCGGCGGCACGAGCGAGGAAGTGAGGCCAAGCGGTGGTGCTGAGAGGAGCCAAGTGATGGCCGGTGAGGGAGAGGGTGGTATCTGCTGACATGTTATGGAGTACACCATCAGGACTGTTGACGGTGGTTGTGTATATGATAAGGACCACCACATACTCCTTGACGTCACAGGTAAACTTATGACGTCGACTGAGCATAACAAGGACCACCACATACTAGCGGACGTCACAGGTAAACAAAACGCCGGCCTTTAAAAACCCAGTCTCTCAGTAGCTCGTGACGTCACATGTAAACATCAACATCAATTCGACCTACATAAACTTGCGGCGACACAGCTCAGCATAGAGTCAGCATCACGGGATTTTATATTTTTTTCATAGGCATTATATAGGTCAGCATAGACACGTATTACCTCGGTGGAAATTAATGGAGAAGAAGGACTGATATTGCGTTGGTTTTTATATATATATATATTTTTTTTTTCTCTATTCTATAATACATTTTACGAGGGGATATATCTCGGGGAAAAGTCATACGACGGGCAAAGGATTTCTGGTCGTCTGTAGAGGATGGCATCACAGCGGCAAGGGAAATCTGGTATCCTTTACGTGGTGGTTCGGGGAGAGAGAGAGAGGAAGAGAAGAGATCGCAGGGCGGAAAGCAGGAACTCTCCCAATATATTCTTATAAATGAATGAAAGAAATAATGAGCTGTATAACGAAATATCCGGAAATCTGGACCAGACGAGGATCGAGTGGAGGGAAAAAAACAAAAAAAACCTTTCCCGGGAGACCGGAACGCTTGGACGTATCTTGCCATGGGAGAGAGAGAGAGAGAGAGAGAGAGAGAGAGGGAGAGAGAGGGAGAGAGAATATATACTGTGGTGGAAGACGTGAGAGAGATCCAAGCAGCTAACCCACGAGGATGCATGAAGTGAAAGCGCTGCTGGTGAAAGATGAGGATATTGACGTTGCCAAAAGACGGGTAAAGATGTGGCTATGAGGGAATGATGAGGAGGGAGGGAACGGAGGACAGGATGGAGGGTGGTGGATGATGTCAGGACCTGCAGGTGGCTGGATCCAGGCTCGTCTCTACCCCCACATGTACAGGAAGACTCCAAGTACCAACTGATGTGGAGGAGCGACCACCCTCCACCTAGCCAGGAGGAGTGACCACCCTCCAACTTGTCTGGAGGAGCGACCATGCTCCACCTAGCCAGGAGGAGCCACTACCCTCCACCTAACCTGGAGGAGCGACCATGCTCCACCTAGCCTGGAGGAGTCGCCAGTTTCCATCCGGCCTGAAGGACAGGCCAGCCTGCGAGGAATGTCATGGATTCACTTGGCAGAGAAAATTGCTTTATACTTGCATACCCTCCCTCCCTCTCTCTCCCTCTCTCTCTCTCTCTCTCTCTCTTTCTCTCTCTCTCTCTCTCTCTCTCTCTCTCTC